>CABHPP010147072.1:0-39565 GCA_902168425.1 Peromyscus attwateri
AAAGGATAAAAATTCTTGCCAAGCCTTTCATAGTCTTCTGTGGTTCAGCTGTTCAGAGGCCCAACTTCAGAATTTCCTCCTGGCAAAGGAAACCCTACACCCATAAACCAGGTCATGGGCATGTCTTATCAAATAGAAAATCTGAACTTTCTCTAAAATATGCTGAAAACTACATTTTGCAAATAGCTTCAAGATCTTGGCTCAGTCCTAAGAAACAAGGGGAAATTTATTTACTGATTTTTTTTTCAAATAGAAAAAAAATTCACTTCCCATCACCTTTCATTCCCCTTTGAGTGATTTGTTTTTATTTCAAGATCTGTCTTATATCACACAGTTGTGTGCATATAGCCAATTAGCATAGGAAACTATAGAAAGAATTGGAAGTGGATGGGAAGGGAAGGGTGAAGAATGTTTTGATGGATGTCAAGGATCAAGCTGATGTTTCAAGGGCATTCCCAGGGAGCCTGTATAAAACTCTTCCATTAAATTATGAACTAAGAAGACTCCTTCAAATCTTTGTTTTGGGAGTCTTAATGCAAAGCTTCCTTAACCACTTATATTAATAAGAGGAAAATGTAGGAACAGGTATTTTTCTATTAATAGCATCTAACAAAATCAGACAAGCAGTCAGTATGCCCTGTTGCCTCCCATTTTTTTTTTAAGTTTTTCTTATTTAAAAATTTATTCTTCTCTCATACATTACATCCTGGTAGCAATTTTTCTGACTTCTAATCTCTCCCTCCCTCACCCACCCCTACCACCCCCTCCCCCTGTTTCCCTTCAGAAAAGAGCGGGCCTCCCTGGGATATCAACTAAACCTGGCATATCAAGATACAATAAATCTAAGCACATCCCTGCATATCAAGACAGGATGAGGCAACCCAATAGGAGGAAAAGGGTCCCAAGAACAGGCAAAAGAATCAAAGATACCTCCACTCCCACTGTTAGTAGTCCTACAAGAACAACAAGCTACATAACCATAATATATATGCAGAGGACTTATCTCAAACCCATGCACAGCCTCCAGTTTTCAACTTGTCATTTCAACTCATTTTCCTTGTAGCAATTATTTATATGTATGAATTGATTTAAAATTTTTTCATTGTTATTTTGTAGTTATTTTTAATAACTTAATTAAAAACTTTAAGTTCAAAACAGATAAAACCATAAGAATGTGCTTCCATAAGTGTTAAAATGTCTATTTATATAAGTAAATATGAAATTCAAATTTAGATTAATTTTTATAACTGAATTATGCATTGCAGTTTTTTCTACTCATAAACTCTCATTTTGCAACTAACAACCCGAATTCCAAAGATGTTAAAAGGCTTGCCTACCAGTGTCTAGCACTGAACCTTTAGTGCATCTAGCACTAAGAGATCCTTAGAACTAATTAACTAAAAGCTGAGGACAATATATTATTGCCAAACTTATTCAGACCATCAGTACTTCCTGTATCATATCTCTATAAAAGTGAAAAACATACTGAGCATAATCTATACCCATGGACATTAAAACACTTTCTTGTTTAAAAATTACCTTCAGCTAGGTCACTAATTTGAAATGAACTTATACTGTTTTTTTTTTCAGTTCTCATAAGTTCATTATGTTGAGCAGAAATCATGTGACTATTATTTCACACTTTGGCAGGAATTATTAGAAAAATTCCCTCAATCATCAGAAACTACCCTTCTCCACTCCCTCAATCTACTAATGGGGATAACAGGGAATTAACTCTTGGCTTAGTGTTCCTATGACTTCTACAGGCTGACTTTTATCAATAGGTATTGCGTTCATAGAACCCAGATCTTTTATGATTGTCTAGGCCAATGGAACAGGAATGTTCAGATCGCTTTTGGCTAAGTACTCATGTTCATTCTACAGCCTGGAAATCCCCTCTAATTATTTTATTTTATAAGTTTGAAAAGGAGTCAAAATCTGAAATTTTAAAAACGTGTTATCTAGCACATTAATGACCTATTTTGCAAGTTTACTTAAAAATCAATTCTGATAAGAGCAGTGGAACATGAAGATATAGTTATTTCATATAAAATGTTGTCCATTTTTTTTTCTTATTGCTGATTTCTTTAGAAATGAGAGAATGGTATTTCTTTCCCCCAAATTCCTTATTAGTTAGTAATGTGTTTGTGTTAAAACTTGACATTAAAATAGGGTACATTTATGGAATCCTTCACATACTTCTTTTAGAATCCCAGGAATGGGAAAATAAGATTTATTGGACATATTTATACAGAAAGAACTAAGTTCCTTCGAACAAAATTGATTGAATTGCCAGTAAAGAGGCTAGAATTTATTTTTCTACTTGTGTTCAGTAGCTCAGCATGACACCCTAATACTGAGTTGAGTTTACAACTTGGAGAGGGGACTTGTTGCTCAGGTGGGTAGAGTTGTCACAACACATCTGTAACATTAGCGTTCTCTGAGCAACTTGTTCAACAGGCTAGAGGATGGTGACCCTGAACTCTAGTCTGTGGTCATTCTTTGCTTTTCCAAGAAAAAAAAAATGCCTACAAGCATAAAGTGGAGCTTCTTTCTCCAGGTATGGATGTTGCAGCTCTTCTTTAGGCATGATAGACAGTGGTAGTATTGTTATCACAGAATTCACTTAAAGCTTAGAGATAAAAGATATTTGACATAGCTTTATGGTCAAGTGTGCTGACTTGGGGCAGCATCAGCTTAAGTTAAAAAAAATCACAGCTCAGCTGTATCTCTACAACCTTGCAGAAGCTATTGGGCTGTGTCAATAGGTCAAACCGAGTTTAACGCATCAGCTTGTTAGGAAGTTTAATATGCCTGGAAAATAAGATGCAGTAGCTGTTAGTTATCATTATTAATTCTTTCATTTCTGAATATACATGGGTGGTTTCATGCCTACTATTCCAATAAAATGGTTAACATTTATTATTCTGTTGTGATCATTCTTAAGGCATTTCAGCTGTCCGCCTGAACAATTTACATTATTCATTGCATGGCAAAATCATTTTTCGATGTGCCTTCATTTTCTCTCCTCTCCACAGTAGTTAATAGAATTGATTTGCATCAAGGTAAATTCTCTTCAGATGGATAACCTATAAATGCTAAATAAGTCATGAGCACCCTGCTCTTTTTACCTTAAGATAAAAAAAAAATCACAAATTGCTTAGTATTTTCTTTCACACACTCCTTACCAAGCTTCCAGTAATGTTGTATACTGTATAACTTGTATAAGTATGATACTGATTAAATCTAAGATATTAACATCAACACAATATTTTAGAACTTTAAATCATATTAGAATTTCCCTCAATGCCCCCCTTCTATTCTGTAACTTAAGGCAGAATCCTACCCAGTGTTTAGTTTTAACAACTTTTTAACTTACTTGAACCATGATGGTTCATTCTCCCTTTACCTTCCATGACCTAGACTTTTAATGAGACCTGGTCTGTTGTTTTGTGGGTTTTCTTTCAATTTTAATCTACCTGTCATTTTCCCATGAGTAGATGTTTCTTTTGCACTCTTACTATAAACAATAAAGAAGTGGTACTGGGTCCTCTTGGGAGTACATGACATTGATATTGATATTGATCAGGAGCCATGGACAGGATATATCTATAACTGGGAGAGCTAGGGCTGAGTTCCTCTCAAGGGTACATGACATCTTGTCACTGGAGATATTAACTATGCTCGATGGATAGCATAGTCTTTATCCACTATAAAATTGCAATTTTTCCCCTCAAAACCGATCAATATTTGGGCAAGATATTTTTTGTTATCATGTCACGGTGGCAATATCTTGTTTCTCTTCAATTTTTGTTCACTGCTTTTTAGCATCTCTTTGAGGATTTTCACTTCCAATATTTTTTTTTTAATTAGTGAGTTCTCTGTCGCTGTAGTACATATCTAAACCTGTCAATTTATGAAATTTATTTTGGCCCTCAGTTTTAGAAATTTTAGTCCATGACGAGTTGGCCACTTTGCTTCTGGACTGTGATGAGGCAGCATACCACGACCGGATAATGTGTGGTGGAACATAACTGCCTGCCTCATGCCAGGAAGTGAAAATAAAATACTGGGGCTCCACAAGGCAAGACCAGCCTAAAACGACTCATAGACTTCCCGCTAGGCCCCATCATTTAGTGTATTCACCACCTCCCTGTAGTTTCAAGATGGCTGCCAGCTTCCTACGGAAGACATTCAAGATCCAAAACATGACAGTCATGTCTGCCTAGCAGTGACGTTGTACTTATTGTTTTTCCTATGCAGGTTAATTGACCTTTCCTATGAAAAAAAAAAAAACATGCCTCCCCTATCCATTTGTTTTACTCAACTATGGGCTTATATCAATATGGACTCATTGTTATTTGTTGAATTATCTAATGATCCAATACTGTCATCTATTTGTTTTCCTAAAGATTCCCATTTTTGGCCATTTCTAGTTCCTTCTGTTGGTTCCTTTTCTTATGACAGGCCTCTATACTCTGGGAGTACTTTCTTATTTCTTACACTGGTAAAGAGACCATATTCATCCTATAGTCTTGTGTGTCCGATGTTCCCTATTCATTTTATTTGAGAATGATATTCAGAAGTGAAAGTCTGAGTGCTAATTATTGAACAATTCTTCTTTTAAAAATAAAAAGTAATGCTATCAGAAAGTGTAACAAAACAACCCCACAAAACAAAAGCAGATAAACTAAAAAAAAAAAAAAAAGGTAGAACATGTATTCTCCAAAAATAAAAGTCACTTAATATTGGTGCGGTGACATACACCTACAGTCCCATACAGTCCACCCTACTTAGAAGGCAAAGGCAGCAGCAGATGGAACTCCAATCCCAGAATTCAAGGCTAGCTTGGGGGAAAAAAAGCAAGATTTTGTTTCAAATGAAAAATAAGTGATTTTATGTGGTCTCATAGACTATATATATTCCTTTTATTTTTTAACTTGTGCATGCACATGCATCCACACATACATGCAGGTCATTGCCCTTGGGGGCCAGAATAAGGTATGTGCTCCACTGGAGCTGGAGTTACAGGTGGTTGCTGGCTACCTCCTATAGGAACTGAACCCAGGTCCTCTTCAAGAGTGGCAAGTGCTCTTAACTGCTGAGATACCTCGCCATCCCCCAAAACACATATTCCTAAAATATACATAACCTATAACCTTTGTGATTAACAAGCTATAGTATTTTAGGTAACAAAATTTATATTGGTTTTAATTAAAAAGTATGGTTAATATTTGTGTCTTTTTCTGAAACAGTGGGAATTTAATCTTTAGTCCTGATATTAAATATTTGTGTTTTATTTAGAAGATAGGTGGATTGTATAGTGTACATATTGCTACTCTAGATTTTTATGTTGGGATGGACCACAATTGTTCTTCTTCTCTTTTGACTGTGAAGATATGACTCTACTATTCTCCCAGAAGAATGGTCAGGATATCACAACTAAGGAATCTCTAATTGGATCTCCCTGATTACAGCTGTTTTTGTTTGTTTGTTTTTACATTTCCTTATAACCACAAAGCAAAGCCATTGCACTCCCTTTTCTGTCCTGATCATGACCCCATGGACCTCTGTTACATATGACTAAACATTTGTTTCAGGAAAGAATGTGGTTATTTTTTTCCCCCTAAACCAAAGTACATTTTATCTGTGAGTAAAACAATGTGTGTATAGAGTGGATCAGGAGACTAGGTCAAGTCCTGTCTTCTACTTTTCTTTGCCTAGAAACATTTGTGAACCTCTTGAGGTCCAGTGTTGGGTAGAAGGGAGAGCTGGGTAGAGACTCTTTACTCTGTTGGTAATTTACATAGCTGCTTTCTCAGAATCTGTACTCCCTGGAGTTCCTGTGAAAGTCTTTATTTTACAGCCCCCCTTGGGCCCTACTGAAATTTCCAAATTCTCACAGCACTTTCCCCTTCTTTGTGGTTTTGCACTGTCTAGGGGCAGAAACAACCAGTGAGGATGTCCTTGTTGATACCTGGTCCTATCCTGGAGAAGTCAAACAAGATAACTGGATGGGGAACATCTCTGAGGAGTTACTGCTTTTTTCTGCATTGGAAGCAGCGCTACAGAGCAGCATCCCATGCTGACTTGATAGGTACCCACAGAGACAAGCATCTCACAGAAACTATTCCTCAATGACTCAGGAAGAGAAGGGTTATATGTTACAGTTTCGGTTTGACAAAAACACTGTCATTTGCTTCCCCTAAACTCTCAGATAGAACCTACTATCATCCGATATGGATATGTTGCTTTGGGGTTGTGTTACACGAATTGCTAAATGGTCTTTTAATAAAAAAAAAACCTGGAACCAGATATCAGGGTGAAAGCTGAAAGATCAGAGAAGCAGAGCAAACCACAGCCACCACTTCTTACCTCACCAACTCCTCAGCCTGAACAGCCTCAGCCAATAGGCCTCTAGCTGAAAGGGACCCTTCTGCTGAAAGGTCTTTAGTTCCTGTCTCCTCACACCTTATATACCTTCCTCCACCCTGTCATATTACTTCCCAGGATTAAAGCCGTGTGTGTTTCCTAAGCAAAAGCATGAGATCTCAAGTGCTGGAATTAAAGGTGTGTGCCACCACTGTTGGGCTCTTCTCTCCTAGACGTGAGTCAATCTCATGTAGTCCAGGGTGGCTTTGAACTCACAGAGGTCCAGACAAACCTCTGCCTCATGAGTGCTAGGATTTAAGGTGTATGCCACCACTGACTGGCCTCTATGTTTAATCTAGTGTCTTGTTCTGTTCTCTGATCTTCAGGTAAATTTTATTAGTGTACACAATATATCACCACAGGGTTGATACTTCAGTTTTATTTTTTATTTTTATTCTTTATCCTTATCAATTTAATGTTTTTTGAAGCAAATAATTACAATATATGGATAATTAATTTAGAGAGTATGTACATCAACCAGTAACAAATATGTATATTTTGAAACTCATAAAACAGGTTTCAAAAATATTGACTAAATAGAAAATTTTTTTTATTTTATTAAACAATTAAAAGTAGATTTGAATCTCATAATGCAGTAACATTTTATGAAAGCGTGATTGAATGTACTTTGTTAACTCTTTCTTAATTTAGCTTGATATTTGGTTTTAGTGGATAGTATCAGAGTATATAAAATTTTAAATTAAATGATTGATAAAAGTTTATTCTTGCTTTATTCCTCACAGGCAATTACAGAAGAAAAATAATAAGAAGTAGAACTAACTTCTTTTTCTTATTCTAGCCAATGTTTTTGAAAAGAAATAAAAAAATTGTTTAACATTTAATCTTAGATTTAAAGCCATTTTGTTGTGTGACAGGGCTTGTAAACCACAATTTGGAGTAAAGTTGTTGAGAAATCTTAGATTTTTTTTAATTAAGAAATTTTTTAAATTCATTTTACATACACAGATCCTCCTCCTCTCTCCTCCTGCCCCTCCAGCTTCCTCCCCCCAATTCACCCCCATTCTCTCCTAGAAGAAGGTAAGGCCTCCCATGGGGAGTGAGCAGAGCCTGGTACATTCAGTAGAGCCAACTCCAAGCCCCTTCCCTGCCTCAAGGCTGTGTGAAGTGTCCCACCATAGGTAGTGGGCTTCAAAAAGCCTGCTCATGCACCAGGGATGGATCCTGATTCTACTGTTAGGGGGCCCATTAAGCAGATGACACCAGCTTAGACTACTAGCAATAGTGCAGAGAGTACCTAAACTGGATTACCCCAGTAATCAGATTGGTGAATACCCTGTCATCATAGAGCCTTTCTCCAGTAACTGATGGAAGTAGATGCAGAGATCCACAGCCAAGCAGCAGGCCAAGCTCCAGGAGTCCAGTTGAAATGGTAGATTTTTTTTAAAAGTTAAAAAAAATATGTTTCTAAATTCAAATGTGGACACAGGGACTCTGAAAATGGTAACATATTATACTCTGTAGACAGCCAGTGAGGCCCATATGACACAGACTTGTTTCATAGCTACTCTAAATCTTATCACAAAGGTTTTGACTCACTTATAAGCTGGAGGTCTTGAAACTACGAACTGGCTGAATTGATGTCCTAAAATCTGGGGCATAAAATAACGTATTAAACTTCCTTTTGAATTGCATGATGGATGAATTTCATTTGTAATGGTTTTTCTCACGCTTACCCAGGAACTGTGTTAACATTCCAGGTAAAGTCAAGTCAAGTGAACAATCATAAACCCAGAAGTCAGCTCTTCTGGTAGGGATAGTACACATTTATAGGCCATCTACTACACTTAGCTACTGGAGGC
This sequence comes from Peromyscus attwateri, assembly GCA_902168425.1. Classification (NCBI taxonomy): domain Eukaryota; kingdom Metazoa; phylum Chordata; class Mammalia; order Rodentia; family Cricetidae; genus Peromyscus; species Peromyscus attwateri. The sequence continues at coordinate 8,253 of CABHPP010147072.1, forward strand.
TAAGACGGGAGAATCGATTAAGTCTAGGCATTCAAGGCAAGCCTGGGTAGCACATTGAGAATTTTTCTCTTATAATAATGTCAGTATTGATAACGATTAACATAACTCCCCTCCCAATCTTTATTTTACTGAAGAAGCCATTAACTTTCTGATATATCTCTTCTGGTAATTTTGCTTATGATTCACAAAAGGTATTTTTCTTTCTATTTCAGTATTAAGATACAACATACTTTAGCCAAGAAATGCTACCAACATTAATATTTTGGTCCAATGTCTGTGGTACTGAAACTGTTCTAATATTCATTGTTTAGAATTCCTGCCACACTCTCCATATGCCTTCCGATACTACATGGAATATATTTTGGTTTTATGTTATATTGTTTCTAAGAATCATTCTGGCTATTTTACTGTAGTATGAAAAACATGTCTCTCAAATCTGACAATAATATAATAAGATGGTGTGACACAATAAAAACCAAATGTCTGTATCAGTGCTAACTTAATCAAATAGTAGCAGCAGAAACTGATTTTTTGCTAAAACAAATTTACTAAATTCCTTTTCTTTAGTAAAGACAATTTAGAATCCACAGCCAGGGTTGGCAGAGTGGCCCTTTGCAGCCTGGTGCAATGCCAAAGTGTACAGCTGATAACTTCAAGTCAATAATTACAATTTCAGTGAATAACAGTAGTTTATATCTTTTAACTTTGGAAGGGGGAGCCGTTAGAATGACAGCTAAGTCTGCAGAAAGATGTCTTTTCAACTGACTGTGTAATATCCTTCCTTTTGCACTATGGCCATCTCCTCTTATTTTGGGGGTGTGAGTGATGGTAGAAATGATCAACTAGGTAGTGATCTGGAAATAGCCAAGTGGAATTACTATACAGCTGTCTTGCATAACAAGACATTAAACTTCAAATTCTATAGTCCTTTCTTGATATATGTCAAAAGTATTGAAGTTCAAGCAGACTGATGGCATGGGTTACACAGACAAATGAGAAATGTGTCAGGCTCGTTTTTACTTATTCATTCAGTGGGTATCGATGAGAGCCCAGTCTTGTCAATTACTATGTTGAACTATCAGCTGTAAATTGTGAAAAGAATCAATATGGAACTAAGAGTCAAAAGAAAAAAACAGACAACTTTTATAATAACACAGAGAACTATCAATTGTGCTACATGTCACAAAGAAAACATAGAAAAAGGCACAGAATTTTATCTCTGTTTATCAACCATATACCTATCCATCTAATCAATGTTTAAAGACTTTGGGACTTGCACTTCATGTGTTTTACATGAATGATGGGCATTTGTTAAATGAAAAAGGATTTCCAGAACAGAGTTCAGTGAATGTCCAACAAGTATAATATGAATACAAATATTCAATTAACTTTAAAATCTTGATTATATGGCAATACCTGTACTGTTACTAATCCTTTATTTTCCTTTCATTTATGTAGCTGAGATAGTTAATTTTTTTCTCCCCCCCTCCTCTTCGCCAAGTCCCTCTCCTCCCCTCCCACCCACTACTCCTCCCTTTCCTTTCAGAAAAGGGCAGGTCTCCCATGGATAGCAACAAAACATGGCATATCAATTGCAGTAAGACTAAGACCTTTCCTTGTATTAAGGCTGGACAAGACAACCCAGTACGAGGAAGAGGTTCCCAAAAGTTAGCAAGAGAGTCAGAGATAGCACCTGTTCCCACAGTTAGGAGTCCCACAAGAAGACCAAGCTACACAACTGTCACATATGTGCAGAGGGCCTAGGTCAGTCCCTTGCAGGCTCCCTGGTTGGTGGTTCAGTCTCTGTGAGCTCCTATGAGCCCAGGTTTTTGACTCTAGATTTTCTTGTTGTGTCCTTGGCCTCTCTGGCTGTCTACAATCCTTCCTTTTTCTCTTGCACAGGATTCCCCAAGGTCTGTGTAACATTTGTCTATGGGTCTCAGCATCTGTTTTCATCAATTGCTGGATGAAGCCTCTTTGGTGACAATTAGGCTAGGCATCAACCCCAGCACATCCCATAGGCAGGACAGAGTATAGATTTTATGGCTGGATTGGTGTCCCTAATCCCCCCACTGGAAGTCTTGCCTGGTCACAGGACATGAACAATTCAGGCTACATATCATCTATTGCTAGGAGTCTTAGCTGGGGTCATCCTTATAGATTCCTGGGAGTTCCCCTTGCACCAGGCTTCTTCCTGACCCCTTTCCGTTGTCTCTTTCAGTACTCTCCCCCTCCCCCCAAGACAGTTCATTCTTAAGGAGTGTTACGTGTTATCAAGTTTTGTTTCATTGATGGTACAATGTATACATTTAAAAATATATTTATAAAGTACTAAAATAATTTAGCACTAGGAATAGCTAATATTTCTCTTGGGGGTAGAATCTACTGGTGCTAAATTGTATAGATTGAGAATGTCTTACCTGGAATGCTTAGGGCAGAACTGTTGTAGATTTTAGAACGTTTGCATATACATAATGATACATTTTGGGAATGGAACCAAAGTTAAATAGTCAATGTATATTTCATTTGCACCAAGTACACATAGCTAGTTGGTAATTTTCTATAATAATTTAGTGGGTTTCTATTTTGGCTCATTTCTCACATGAGGTCAAGTGTGAATTTTCTACATGTGGCGTCATGTTGATCTTAAAATGGATTTGGATTTTGGAAGACTTTTGACTTGGGATTTTCCATTTTTTCATTGAAAGTTCTTTACAGAAATAATGAAGCATAATTATTTTTTCATTTAATTTTTTTTACAAAGACTTATTTGTTTTTTATTGTGTATGAATGTTTTGAGAGCATATATTCCTGTGTACCGTGTGTACAGTACTCATGGAAGCCACAAGAAGGTGGTGGATTCCTTTGAACTGAAGTTATAGATGGTTGTGAGCCTCCATATGTGTGCTGGGAATTGAATCTGGGCCCTCTGAAAGATCAGTCATTGCTTTGAATCATTGAGCCATGTCTCTAGCCCCATTTTATGATTATATATATTTGTAAATAAAGTAACATGCTCAAACTCAGTTTCATTTTTTTAAATCTGAAATTAATTGGTATCTATTAGCTATAGAGGTTAAAAAATTAGTAAGTGCCAGTGTAATCAGGTAAAAGATTTTCCTGTGCAAACCTTAGCAACCTGAATTTGATCCTAAGAACCTGATGTGAGAGGAGAGAACTGGCATGTACACACACACACACACACACACACACACACACACACACACACTTAATAAAAATTGAGTATTTAAAGCCAATGAAGCCTTTTATGGATACCATATTGGAACAGGAAATTTATATTATCTCCCTTAGAGCAGGGCTATGGTGGCACACACCTTTAATCCCAGTACTCAGGAGACAGAGCCAGGCGGATCTCTGTGAATTTGAGGCCAGCCTGGTCTACAGAGAGAGATCCAGGACAGGCACCAAAGCTACACAGAGAAATCCTGTCTCAGAAGAACCAAAAATAAATAAATAAATAAACGGATAAATAAATAAATATTATCTCCCTTAGTTGAAATAGCAAACAAATAAATAAAAGAAAATATACTTTTTAAAGTGAGGTTCTTCTCCTTTTAGTTAATTCTGTTCCTTAGTTATGAAAAACTACATCAAAAATGACAGACTATGTGAAAATACTAAGTGTAGTGGGAAATAATGTCAGACTTCAGAATCTAGGTGACTATAGACAGAAGAGTGTAGATTACTATAGACAACGTGATTGTAACAAGGAAACATACAGTAGACCTCTGAATAGGAGCTTTAGATCAATAAAACTTTTGAAAAGCTTCCAAAGCTTTAAAAATGCAGTGAACCTGAAAATGCACGTTTTTACAGTGACTTGAAAGCATCGGAATAGATTTAGGAAAGTTATTCTTAAAGATGGTTAATGTCTTAAAGTTGTCTGACATTACAATATGAACTCACTCTTACACATTTTTTAAAGTCACTGATATAAAATATGGGGCAGTCTCACCAATTTGCATTAAGTAACAAATACAGCAGAAAGCCTTATGCTGAAGTTGAGTTAGTCTAACTCTGAGATGGATGCCTGACACTACCACCAAGAAGCAAGAAGGTGAATGTATTACTTAATTTGACAAGGGAGGTCATGCTGGCTAATGGAAGTTTCACATCAGCACATCATTGTGATCCATTCATAGTTTTTCAATTGGCTGAAACCAAATCGTGACTAAAATTTTCTTGCTGTGAACAAGAGAGAATTACATGGCAATGATTAATGAATAAGGCTAAGACTGCCCCTATTGAATTACACCACAGAGATACTTTGAGATAATCTGACTTTGATGTCTGTGTCACCCATTGTTCTGATATGAGCAAAGGAAGAATTTATTGTAATGTTGTTGGTTTGTGCATGAGATTATGGGAAGATTGAGGAGCCCTGATCACAAAAACTACAGATGCTGCCACAGACATCTGATGGAACCAAGTGATCAGGATACTGCTTCCTTAGCTACCATAGACACCAGTCACCAGAGCCACTATGCACCCCTCACACTGTGGTACCTTGAAACTTGATGTGATAGAACATGGCTGAAGTGTCTGCTTCCTTACGTCCTCAGTTCTGGGTTCCAGGTCTAATGGGTACAACAATTTCTTGTCCTCACAGACACATGAAATGAGACTAGACCTACATACCATAGAAACAAAGTTTAGACACTAAATAGCAAGTCCTTGCTAGAATGCCAAGATGTTCCCTCTCTTTTCTGTAACCCTTCCCTTAACCTCTCCATCTCAAATTCATGGTCTCTTCATCTTAAATTATTAATGTTACACACACACACACACACACACACACACACACAAATAAATATACAAATACAAAAAAAATGGCAAGGCACTGGACCTCCCCTTCCCTAAAACAGGAGGAAGAGAGGAGCCACTGATACTTGCTGATATGATTCCAAAAGGATGGGGACAACTGTGTCAGAGGAACTAGCATCTAGTTCCAGTTGTCATTGTCTCAGTGTCAGAAAAGGGATGAGGATGCTTAGCACAGGGCTTCTCTTCAGTTAACTGGCAAGTAAACACCAATTGTGCCTGTAGGTTTGACGTCTGCCCAAGCCCCCTCCTAATTCACATTTGCTCTTTCAGTGGCTTTGTCCTGGACGTCCGGGAGATGGCTGCGAGTTGCTCTGCTATCAACCTTTGTATGTTGATTTCGTGCTTTACCTGTCAAGGGTTATAAGGTTTTCTTTATTTCCAAGCTAAAAATATAAAAAACGTGACTTAGTGCTCACTGACAACATTCATGAAGGTTCTTAATATAAAGAATAAATAAAGTTACACATGAGAAAAGACTTGCAAATGATGCAGTGTAGCATAGAAACTGAATAGGCTTATTTTTTTTATTTCCTTCTTCCTGAAATCAGTTGATAAACTAACATTCTTTGCATGCTTAATAGGCCTAGATACTGGACTAACACTTTAAAATATCATTTTTTAAAAAATCCCCTATAAAACTCAGTGTGGGAGGTACTATAATTGGGCTCATTTTGCCTAAGTAGAAACAGATTCTCATTAAGGATGATGGAACAAACAGAGACTTATATGTTCAAGTCAGAGCCCATATTTCATCTTTATATTCCCTTAGTAGCTTATAGTACCAAGTACACGTGCAGTGCATGCTTCTCAGATTCAGAAATAACTTCCAAATCTATGTATTTCTATTTGCTATTGGGGGTGTATGAGATGCAAAAATAATGAAAAAGTCAACAAAACAGCAATATTTAAGAGCTCTCCAACTCTTTATATATCCTTTATGATAAAAAGATATATAGGCCATTCTCCTAAATGATTATATTAGAGTCTAGGAGATATATTTTTCCCTGGAGTGTAAGGTTTATGCAGTAGGAACATGATGTATTCAAACAAGATAGAATGTTAAAGCCAGACCCATAAGGCTTGGATGATAGACCGGAGAGGCACTGATTCTACTATGTTAGCTTCAGCAGGCAAGACTTGGCCACCTGTCCCCAAATGCCGATTAAAAAGACTAATGATGGTGAGCAGCAGAATGACGCCACCACACTGGAAGGAGAAACAGAAAGAAGAATCGAGTTACCCAAGTTATCTTCAGGAAAATGACATGAATGTCAGCTGTAAGCAGAGAAAGAGATAATAAAGCAACCAGTGAAATAGAGACCACAGAGCAAAAAGTTTTTGTAGTAGCTCCATTAGTTTGGGTTTACTACTACTTCTCATTCCTAATCAATATTTCAGAGAGCAGGAGAGAGAGAGAGAGAGAGAGAGAGAGAGAGAGAGAGAGAGAGAGAGAGAGAGAGGAGAGAAGAGAGAGAAGAGAAAAGAAAGAAAGAAAGAAAGAAAGAAAGAAAGAAAGAAAGAAGAAAGAAAGGAAGAAAGAAAGAAAATTAAGAACTTCAAGGGAATGAAAATAGACAGAGATAATTTATCATAGACTTTAGGGTTCTTGGGAAAATCCTAGAGGAACAACAGCTTAAATTCCAGAAGAAAAAGAAACATTGGTGGAAAGCTGTTAACAAATCTGTGAAAGCTGGAAAAAATAATATTCCAAATATAAAATTTCTATGAACTGAATATAGCTTTCTTTATCCAAGTCATCTTACATAAGGCATTATTTAAAATTCCCCCACAAGAAAACTCTTTGGAAAAAAAAAAGTTTAAGCTCACTTGAAAATAACTATTGAATTTCAATTAGCATTCAACACTGCTATCTCTAGGTCAATATGAAATAAGAATAATTAATCTTGCAAGCATATAATATAAAAAATGATATCAACTCTAAAATTTGATAAATAAATCTTAGGTTTATCCTGTAACAAATTGGGGTATTAAATCTCAGAAGCCTTCTGAGAACCAAGTAATCTAATTGACACTGTCATTAATCTTTACTCTCAAGAATGCAGTACTCTTAAGGACTTTTGAGAAACTAAAACTTATATGCATAGTTAAGGGACTTGTAGGTAAGCAAAGTTATTAAAAACAAGACACAAAGGCTACATGTTTTTGGACTGCTGCTACTAGCTCCAACACGAACAGTGTCATTTGTCAAGATTCTTGAGGCTGTTTAGAACTTTGCTTCCTAATGGGTATGTATGATAATGGACTCATTTCTCCATTATCTACGAGTTTCACACTCTGGAAAGTTACCTTCAGTGGTAAGTCCATTCTCCTCTAAGCTGGTAAAAGTCTTCTCACCTTTGAAGGTCGAAGAGTCAATCATATAATGACGAGTATGTCTGCTTACAAAATTTCCAGTGACAACATTGAATTATTTTAAGATTATTTGTAGATTTAGATGAATCCAACAGCATATGTTAACCTTTATTGCCATCTTTTCTTATACTTGTAACATCTGCTAGAAAAGCTTTTTTCCTGACAGTAAAGAATTGAAAAAAAAAGTACGTCATATTCAGACTAATCTAGACCACTAAAGCCCTTGAATCTATAGCTTTCATATAGATAAAAGATACAATGTATTTTAAAATAAAATTATATTGTTTATAGGTTTTCCCAATTGTAAGTTTATAAAATAAAAGTAACGAATTTAGAGTACAAAGGTTGTTAGTCATTAATAATGGCACCAAACAAGCTATCAGTGTTTTCATGTAACAGGCTAAGGGTAAAACACTAGCAAGAAGTTAGGTAAAGTTGAATAAGAAATTTAACACAAACTGCAGCCATTTTCAAAAAGAGACAGTGACCTATAGACCAAGCCCTGCCCTCAGTTTTCCGTGCCCTAGCTTGCTCACCTGTTTGCATATTGTTTGCACTGTTTTCCTATTACAAATGGCAGAACTGACCAGTTCAGCAGGCATTACAGGACCCATAAAACCTACTATACCCACTGTATTGTATTCACAAATTCCTACCTTTGGAAAACATTTTAGTTTTAAAATTCTTGAGCCAGAGAAACCTTCAAACACACAATTAGAACCAATCACGTCATCATTTCCTTCTTTTCTGAAGATTCACTATTCAAGTCTTAGTTCACAGGGAAATTTTTCATTTTTCCCTAATAGGAATCTTGGTTGACTCCAATGTTAGAAATTTTGTGAAAATCTGGAGAAAAAAAAATAACCTAGCTGCTTGTTTAATGAAGTTTAAAGTGGATCACTTTAAATTTGTGAAATTTGGCCAGTTTATCCGTCTGAGCACAATTCTTGGGCAAAAGGCTATTACTTTCTGAGATTTTAGTGCTAAAAGCTCCAATTATTTTCTTACTTGTTCAGGTTTCTGAAAAATGTAAGAATAACAGATCAAGACCAGTCAGGGTTAAATGACACATTTCCAAGCTACATCAGTAGAAATAAAAGCCAGATCTTGCTCCTCATTGAGAGGTTTCCATGTACACTGTCTGCCAATTTTCCAAAACAAAATGCTACATAAAAATCAGAAAAGTTAAGCATGTGTGGAATTAGATGTGCTGGGCAGTTCGACTTTATGCTTTCTTTGTAAATGTGGCTTACTTTCAGGGCATTAGGGCTGAATTGGGGGGTGAGGATGAGGTATAAGGCCTGGGTTCTCTTCAGGCTCCTTGTTGCATGCATGGCATTGCCTGTTCAGCATGAAGCAAGTGAGATTAATTGGCCTAGAGCCATTGCCAAAGTAAGGCCCCAAGGAATAGCAGAAGACTCAATTAAGTCCCACATTATAGCCATGTTAAGGACTCCATTTTACTATTTTTTTTTTCTACTCCTTTTTTGTGTCAGCCATGCTGCTGTATTTAAGTGGAAGAAAAAAAATGACAAAATTATCTCCTAACATAACTGGCTAAATCTTTAATTCTCTCCTCCTTCTCCCTTCCCCCCCTTCTCTCTCCTTCTTCTAAGACAGGGTCTTTTAAGATAATCCCAGCTGTCCTGAAACTCTCTGTGTGGCACAGGCTGGCCTAAACTCAGAGAAATCTTCCTGCTTCAGCTTTCTGAGAGCTAACAGTGCAGGGATCCCTCATCAAGCCCAGCTGAAACTGGAGTCAGTTTCTTACTGACTTTCACTACTTTATATGCTTTGAACATAGACATTATGCCGACCATCATACCAAATGAAAGGCTTACATTTCCGTGGGTCTCCTAGTTGGTGTTTCCCTGTAAGATTTGCACACTACTGGTACTTGACTTGCTGCTGATGACATTTAAAAGCAACATGTTGCCTTTTCCTCTGTGCATCCTCCAGAGATCGACTCTTCCTCTTGTGTTAATTTTATATTTAACTTGACTGAAAACCAACTGTGCACATATTGGCCACCATTATTCTGGGTGCTTCTGTGAGGGTTTTTGTTGATGATATCAGTATTTGAGTTAGTAGACTAACTATAGCAGAACAAATCATGTTGTCTTTTGAAATCCTGAATAAAACAAAAAGGCCAATTCTTCTCTGAGTGAGGGTAAATTGCGTCTCCCTGACCCTTTGGTATGGGACCTCAGATATTCCGACCTTTATATTTTACTGGACATTGGATCTGCCTGGGTCTGGAGCCTGAAGGTATTACATTACCAGCTACCCACTGACAGCTTGTTTGTTGATGCTGTGGTGTGTGTGTGTGTGTGTGTGTGTGCATGTGAGTGTGTCTATGCATTCTATTGACTCTGCTTCTCTTGAGAACTACAGACAATATACACCTTGCTTAGAAGTCTTATCAGAACGATAAATGTAACTCCCAATATATTTACCATCTGAGGCTACCACCAGCGCTCTCTCTCTCTCTCTCTCTCTCTCTCTCTCTCTCTCTCTCTCTTTCCCTCCCTCCCTCCCCCCTCTCTCTCTTTGTGTGTGTGTGTGTGTGTGTGTGTGTGTGTGTGTGTGTTCATCTTATGGGCTTCTCACAAATTGGGCCTAATTGTCCAATTTTGCTTAGAAATCTTCATTAATACAGCATGAAGGGTCACACTAGCCACTATAAGACATGAGAACAGTTTCTGACCCTTTGATCCTTTTCCAGAAACTCCAAACAATGATGCTAGAACTATATTTTTATTTTATTATTTATTATATTTATATATATAATATAATATAATATAATTATTTATTATTATATTTTTTATTTTAACATTTTGAAATTCTGTTGTATTTGGTTCTAGTTATATAGTATCTGATAAAAATAAATTCATAATACACAATTTTTTTGCTGTTTATTTGCTCCAGTTTTTCTCTACTGAAAATGATAGTGTGAGAGTTCCTAAAATTGTGCCATTCAGTCGACATTATTTTCTAACAGCAAATAAGGGGAGGGAAATTTCTGGCTCATAAAAATGAAATTTTGAAAATTATAATATATTATTAACAAGTTGTCCTCACGAGTGTCTATTTTGTTTTGCTAAATCTCAAAATTATATAATGTCCTCAAATATATTTGTAAGAAGAAATCAAAGGAAGGATGAAGCATTTCAATATTGATTATATTGACAAAAAAAATCAACTTTTCTACACTGATGATGAGAAGGAAAAGGGAAAGGGTTAAGAAATATACATATATACCATTTCCCCCCAAATAGTCATTATACGATGTTGAAGAATGTAATGCTATATTAACAAAAACCCGAATATACACTCACACTACACCCCTCTGTGTCTGTCTGTTTCTTTCTCTCTCTCTCCTGACCATAGTCAGACATCATGAGTCTTTCAGCCATCACAATTCTTTATACTTAAATACATATATTCTGGATAATATCCATTAATAAATAGTCCATACCTTCTAAAAATGAGGACTTTTAAACTATAAATAGCATGATTGTTATGTCCATGACTCAGTCCCTAATATCTTATGTTATCTGGTCCCTATTCAAATGTCTCCAGTCAGCTCTGATATGGTTCTAGATTTTCTTTTTGGTGTTGCCAAACCAGGATTTAGTCAAATTTCGTGTGCTGTATTTGGTTACTGTATTCTTATTTTTGTGTCTCAAAGTATGCCCCATAAGGACAACTTTAAGGAGGAAAGATTCATTCCAGCTTATGATTCCTGAGGGTTTCATTCCATCATGATGGAAGTGCATGATGGAGCAACTCAGTTCATGGTGGAGTGTGGCAGAGGCTGTTCATATGACTATAGACCAAGAAGAAGCAAGAACAAGGCAGGAACCACAGATTTCATATCCCTTCAGAGACCCTCTCCTAATGATGTCTTCTGCCAGCCAAATACTATCACCTGCCACAGAACTCACTTTTAAAGGATGAGCGTGGGATGACATTTCAAATTCCAACCATAAGTTACTATAGTTTGTTAAATTCTTTTCAATACTGACTACACTGCCCAACACCAAAGCCACTAGTTCATTATTAATGCATATATTATTTCTTAAAAAGTAAGAATGTGAAGGGGCCAGCAAATGGATCAGAGGGTAAAGGTGCTTGCTGCCAAGCCTACCAACCTGAGTTCAATCCCTGTGTCTCACATGATGGGAGGAGAGAATCAACTCCCTCAACGTGTCCTATGACCTCTACAAATCGCTGTGGCATATAATTATGTGTGTGCACATGAACAAATAAATCCAATTTAAACATTTTAAATTACTTAAGATTTAGAAAATGATTCTGAAATGGAGGAGAAATTAGACTCTGTCCTCAACCAGTAACTTTTTAAAGAAATTTATAAAACATAATCAATAAAGTGTCTGTATTGTCCTAATGTCATTCAGCAAATGGGGAAACATACATTGATAGAATTCTACTAAATTTCACTATGAATAGTGAGAGTCCGACAAGTAAGACAGAATTGATCCTTCCCTCCCTCAAGACCTATCTTAAGAACACTACTGTAAGACTTTTAATCCAGTTGCATATAAAAAGACACTATTTCCCATTGGCCCCCCAGCCCAGGTCCCCATCAGGGACTAGGGATTTACCTAGGAAATGGAGCAAGCTGGTATTTCTCACCCTCCTTCCACATAGTTTCCTGTGTTGCTGAGTTGGATGCAGCTATTTGGAATCTCATTCATCTTTCTCCCAGGCCACAGTTGTAAGGAGAAAGTCCTAAACCATGTAGAGAGTACCTGATAGTTTCTACTCCAGCTTATAAAACAGAACTCTTACACTGGCAGAGCAAGCTGTGAGAACCCAGAGTCCGTGTCCCATTGATGACTGCGGGGGAACAGAGGTGTGGCTTTGGGGAACATCTGTTGCTCCACCTTTGGCCCTCGTGCAGTGGCAGTTATTCTGTCCAGATGAGAGAGAGGTAGGCGAGATAAGCTTTCAGATCCAAGAGATGAACAGATCTGAAGGGACTTACATTATTTAGAATAATGAGTAGAGAAGTCATTCCTAAGGGTATTGCCAGAAGCAATAGAAACTTTGGTAGAAGAGAGTGTCCAGAGCTTTAGTAAGTGTAAGAGTTGAAACATCAGAAGATAAACATACTGAATTTGGGAAAAAAGATAGTGAAAGTCTTATTGTTATAGTCACTCTGAGGATAATAAAGATTATGTCCAAATTCCAAGTTGTTCTTACTGAATAGGAGGAGGACACAAGGTAGATTTAGAATATTCCCAAACCATGTACAGATCCATTAGCCGAAGACCAGTACTGTATGAGCACTAGTTAAGCATAACCTTCTAGTAACCGTTAATTGAAAAAGAAAGTATTTGGAATCAAGGGAAGCTCCAAGGAAGCTAGGTTAAGAACACTTCACAGGCATTTTTGGCTATAAGGAACAGTGAATGAACAACCACTGCTGTAAGCTCTGTGAGTACAATAGGAACATTCTCTTCTAGTCCCTGGCTAATAAGCTATGATAGCAGCTTCTAAATTTGCACATATCCAGTGAAAAGGGTAAAACACTAAGTAGCTGAGAGGATTAAGATCAATCCTTGGTAAATAATTAGCTTATGTTGACCCCACTATGACCCCTGAGTAGTCAGCCTGATTAAAAGCAAGAAAACAAAAAACTCATCAGAGACTTGTGAGTCTGAATATCATGGAAGAAAGAGGAATAGTTGTTGATTGGATACATCCATTCTCATGCAAATGATAAGAGCAAATTTATGGGATGGGAGGATCAGTATTCACAGGTGTCGCAATGTGTCATTTCAAATGACCTATTTCTGGCTGGAAAGATCGCTCAGTTCCCAGATGGTAGCTCTCAACCATCTATTACTCTAGTTTAAAAGGATCTGTTCACCTCTATGGCCACCAAGGATAAGTGTGGTGCATATATATATATATATATATATATATATATATATATATATGCAGGCAAAACACTTACAGATATAAAAGTAAATAAAAATAAAAACATAATGCCCCATTTCCAACAGAATACTACTTGATAAGGGAAGAAATAGTAGGCCTGATTCCAAAAGAGGAGCACAGGCTTGTCAAAGAAAGAGCTTTGTAAGGGCACAAAATATTGGCGTTGGCAGATGAACTCTTCAAAACAGCCACCGTAAGTATACTCAGAGATTAAAGAAGACCAGGTCTAAAGAACTAAGGGAGTTAGGATGCTACTGTTTCACCAAAAATGAGTATTGATAAAGAAGTCATAGAAAAAGAATTCATAGTTATGCCATTCAAATGTATAATAACCAAATAAAACCGTAAAAGAAACAAAACAAAACAAGTGAACGTAAAATGGATCGATAGAATTTTATCGAGGAGAAATTGAATAAACTGAGCCTGAGACAGATGTGGTCACCATTAAATGTAGTAATACATTCACACTAAGAAAAAGGGGGCCAGAATGAGAAAGGCAGAAATATTATTTGAAGAAGTCACGGCTGCAAACCTTTTCAAATTTGGTAAGAGACATCAATATAAACATCCAAGAAACTTTAAAGAGTCCAAATATGAACACAAGGAAATTAACACTCAGATACATAGAATTTAGCATGTTGATGTTAGGATAAAAATATTGAAAGTGGCAAGAAAAGAGATACCGCTTTTAACAGAAGCCAATAAGATGATCAGTGTGCTTTTCATCAGAAACAAAGGAGTCTGGAGATGAGGATATGCTGGATAATGTACTCACGAGCTGACAGGAAAAACTATTGATGAAGAATACTTATATCCGCAACACTGTATTTGGAAATTAAGACAAAGACACCCTCAGAATACCAAGCAATCACAGAGAACTTGTTTCTCCCTGACCTACTTTATAGAATTAGATCATAGGACTGAAGAGATGACTTGGACACCAAAACACTGGCTGCTCTTCCAGAGGACCCAGGTTCAATTCCCAGCACCTACATGGCAGCTCACAATCATCTGTAACTCCATTTCTGAGGAATTTAATATTTTCTTCTGGCCTTCACAGGCACCAGGCATCATGTGGTGCACAGATATACATGGAGAAAAAAACATCCATATAAGTGAAATAAATGAAAATGATAGCTCATGAGTTTAACTGTCAAGAAAAATCTATCATAAGGTAGTAACCGCTATTTCCTTACTTCACTAATGTCCCAGTTAGCATTGTCTGCCTGAGAAGCCTAGAGTCGCATGAGAAGAAGGCCTTATTTGAGGAACTGTCTAGTTCAGACTGGCCTCTGTGCATGTCTGTGAGGGTTACCTTGATTTTATGTAGGAGGGTCCAGACTACTGTGGACCAGCCCAGGGCCACCATTGCCCTAGCCAGGTGGTCCTGGGCTAAGATAACTAAACACAGCCTGTGAGTGAGACATTAAGCAGCATTCCTTCCTGTCTGCTGTAATTCCTTAGCTCTGAGTAAGTTCCCTGATACTTCCTGGAGTAGCAGTAATCCTGCCTTCAGGTTTCTGCCTTGAGTTCCTGACCTTCCCTCAAAGCACAAGGTAAAATAAGCCCCCAGTCCCCTTAAGTTGCTTTTGGTGACAGTGTTTCATTACAGCAGCATCAAGGACACTAGGACACTTCAGTCTCTGCGAGTGTGGTGTCATTCCATGGTCCCGGAGATGATGTGAATGCTTGCTTGTTTGTGGATTTAGTCTCAACTAAATTTCTGTGTTTAAGAGCATGAGATTTCGTAGTGCACACAAGTGCCTCGCTCTTCTAGTGCCCAAGGGGAAGAAATAGATCTTCATGTAGGAATCAGCCTAGGAGTACTGAACACTAGGTATGGAACATTTACTCTAAAAACAATTCCTTGTCCTATTACCCGTCCAGCAAACAGCAGGATTGCTGATATTGACCTCGTTGGCTTAGATTATTAGTTCAGCTAAAACCAGACCATTGTGGTCTTGGGAACAGAGGGCTCTTCCTGAAATGTGCCAGGCCCTGCCCGATCCCAGGGACCTGATGGTCCTACATTTGGATATTGCTACTTATCTACTGCTTTATTCCCAAATCCCCATTCACAACTAAGATTGAATTTTTGCTCATTCTTAAAGTTGAGCGCAAAAATACTTATCTGATTAAAATAGAGAAATGTGAAAATATTTTGTCCCATATCCTTGAATATTAGAGAGGATTGTTCATTTCCTTCAGGCAAACAACTCATTCTCTTTGTGGCTCCAGAAATAATTTTAGGTAGTGCCCAATGGTGTATAAATATAAAAACATAGAGCTTAGAGTGCTGAAAGGAATATTTGAAGAGTGCCAAGAAAATAATGCAAATCTAATCCAATCATTGCTAAGTAGGAACAAATAGTAGAAGCCTTCCCCCACCTCCTTTGAATCCTAAATATTATATAGCATGTGCCTTCACATTCAGCTAATTGAAAGTTAGTCCACTGAACAACTCTTGTTTGTTTGTTTATGTCAAGTACAAATAACTTCTAGAATAGTTGCTTTCCCGGAATTTACTGTGCATATCGTGTGTCTGACAACAAATGGATGACTCGGTGCATTTGCCGATGGGGTGGGACAGCAGGATGGAAGCAGACCACCATCTACTTCAATGACCTGAAGGGAAAACTCAGCTGATTCACTTCTCTGTATAGTGTTTTGTAAGTTACACATACTCGATGGTTGGAGCTAGAGGACAAAATATTCCCAACTGGCCTGCAAACAGGACAAGAACAAAGCCAACCATGTTTGAAGGCCTTTCTTTCCTTTGTTAAGTTACTGAGCTCTCTCATGACATCCTTTGTTTTGTGGACAACCTAACCTTCTTTTGGTTTTCTACTTAAACCTCCATAATACCTTAAGGCACAGAGATGCTGCTAGGCTAATTTTAGAGATGCAGAAACTGAACTCATGGTTTTTATAGAAAGTAGAAATGATAAATGAGAACTCAAGAGCAGTTCTTTCCTCTAAAGAAGAAATTTGCAATTCTTGAGTTCTGTGAGGTCAACAGGAGAGCTTGTAAAAATGCAGATTTCCTGTTTATATTCCAGGTCTACATATTGAAACTTTTGTAGGCATCTTAATCATGTATGTAGTGAGATCTCAGATGAGGATTACATGCATACTCAGAGACTATATTTTGAAGAACAGACTGACCATAGGAATGATTTTGGGATTTTTAATATAAATAAGGTGCACTTGTGTGCAAGATTTATTACTTAAGCTTTCATGTTAATTTTTTTTTCTTTCTCTTCCGAGTGTTTGATTGGTATCAGTTGCAAATTTTAGTTAACGAGAAATGACTTAATGGGTAAAGGCACTTACCACCAAGCCTCACAATCTGAGTTTGATTCCCAGGGCCTACATTGTGGACAGAGAGAACTGAAACCCACAACTTGTTCTCTGCATTCCAAATGCATGTGACAAATATGTGCATATATGTGTTCCTCAGTAAATAAAAAAAATGAAACAAAAATTGAAAACCCAAACTTTAGTTAATATTCTATTTTCCATTATCTTGGTTCCCAGGGTTAAGTATGTTTTGGAAAATAAAAACAAAATATTTCAAGTCCCATAGTTGCTGGTGAAAGTTATTCTCTTGTTTTACACTTAAAATTTGCACTTGAATATTTCCAAATTGGATGAAAAGGGAATTCAGAAAAAGAGAGACTTTCTGCATGAGTAAGGGCAGAGGATAAGGGCACAGTGAGTAGAGCTGTGTGGGCAGAGGCTGGTAGGCTGGGAGTCAAAGCCTCTTAGAGTCAGAATTCCCTTTCATGTAACACAGAGATGAAGGCCAGGGCAGCATCACAGCATGTCCTGGAGACTTCACTAACATTCTCGGTTTAAACCGATGCTCTTCTGTATTCAGCAAGACTTGACCCAGAGATACAGAGTTCTATTTCATACCGTCCACAATGAAATGCTTCTAAATATTCAGAGCATGGGTTATTGCTTACCTCTAGTACAAGTACTAGTAAAAGGCTTAGCCTCAGAAATAGCAGAAAGAAGGAGAGCTCTCACTCCTGACGGAGGGATGATAAGTGGGGTATGTCTAAAATTGTCCCTTGGCCTGGGCCTTCCTCAGAGAGTGCTACTCTGGTAATAAGAGCTCTCATGGTCTGCCATTAGAACACACTATTTCACAATTAACAAGGCCTCCGGCTTCTTCTAATCTAACCTGTCCAGTCTCATGCCTGATTCCGCCAGGTCTGCATGAAGTCTGTGGGCTTTTCTGTTCATCTCGGATAGCTACCTTTAGTTAGGTGTGTGGCTCAATCCAGAACTGCATAGAACTCAGCATGCTGTGCTCTAAAAGCATTCATTTATAAAACACCAAGAGTTTGCAGGATTTAGAGATTCACCACTAAACAAGACTTTCATCTCCACACTTGCCAGAATTGGCTCTTTCTCTGTCCACACTCAGCCAAGGAATATTTTCTGCTAAAAATCCAAGCTCACTTCATAAATTCAATTAAAACTGGAAAGACTCATTTGTGTGAGGGTCTCTACCTTTGTGCTTCACAACCTTTAAAATGAGGCCCAGCAGGTTGGTCCAAGGGTTGAAACTCAAGCTGTAACTTAGGTTCAATGCCTGGGACCCACATGGTGGAAGGAAAATACCAACTCCCACAAGTTGTTCTCGGACCACCACAGGCATGCCAGAGCATGAGTGTGCATGCACAGAAACATAAATAAATACATGTAAATATTGCTAAAATAGAAAACAAAATGTTGTAAATAAATTAGACAAAATAACCAGTTAACGCATCTACTGCATTGTAAGCCACACCATTATTATTGTATTTGTTGTGATAACGACTTTATTTGTAAATATCTAAGTACATAAATCAAAACTTCTATACTAATATACACTTGCTAAAATATTACTTCAGTATAAATCAAAATTGTCAAGATTTTACTGATTCAGATATTATAAAACATTTTCATTTTCTTATCATCATGGAAATATCAATTCATCACAAATATGATTTTTAATATATGTTATAAATTTTTAAAACCTGAAAAAGAATGATTGCTGAGAAGGATGCATCCTCATAATGACATGATTCATCTGGCTCTTTAATTCATTACCAAGATGGTGTGTAAACTACTACTGCAGTGTGCTCCACCCTCCTAGTTCTCCGACCTTTTAATATAGTCCCTCTTGTTGTGGTGACCCCTAACCATAAAATTATTTTCATTGCTACTTCATACTTGTATTTTTGCAACTGCTATTGATCGTAATGTAAATATCTGCGGCAGGATATCTGATATGCGACCCACAGGCTGAGAACCACTGTACTACAGTGTCTTAACTATTCTTAAGGGATAAACTTTTATGTACAGTGCTCAGTGCACTGTGGTATGAATTTTAAAAATGAATTGATGATCTTTGTCAGGAAGATAAAATCTACAGCTAACTCCTTTGTTAGCAACAAACCCTTTTTAAGAAATTCTCATAATTGCAAAACCTGAATTTCTCATTTTTTTGTTCTAAATTTTCATCTTAATAACCAAACTGAAAATGAAAATCTATTTTTTTTATTAAGTCATGTGCTCCTCCTGTGTATTTAAACCTGGTTCAAATATGAGTAACCTGTGGAAATAAAATACATTTAGGAGTTGCCTTTCATATACACATGGCTGCTAGAAATTGCAATATGCCCAGGCCAGAATCAATAAAATAGGATTAGTTGATTTTCAGGTTTTAATGGTTCATATGTTATAGATGCAAGTCAATCAGAAAATTGCTTCCAGTAAAATTTTGTTACCAGATAATAAAATGAACTCATTAGGAATCTAGAAGACAGATAGCAAAGAACAATTAAGAACTCTCTTTGCTGAGTTGGACTTAAATAAAATCTTCACTTAGTCTTTGGAAGAGTAGCTCTCTGCAATTAATTAAATCTAGATTTTTTTTTTTTTTTTGTTGAAATCACCACACTAGCTTAGGTTTTATTTTTTTGCAAGGCTGTGAGAAGTGTTATCGCTGCTTCAACACATATAGGACACAGCACATAAAAATGTATCTCATGCTTTGTGAACAGAAACAAAAGGCTCAAGCATTAACAATTATATCGGTGGGAGTTTTTGCATTAAATTAAGCTTGGAAGCAGGAAGAAAAGTTGGCTGTAAACAAGAAGAATATTTCTCTTAAGACAGTTAAATGCTAACGAGGCACATTAATCAAACTGTGATGCAATGCTCAGCAAAGTCAGTTATAAAAAGTGTTTTCCATGACTTTTCTACCTTCACATTAATTTTTTTTCCCCCGCAGTAAACACTAACCGCCTTATACAGTGAAAGGGAAGCACCTAACCTGATGTGCAATTTCCTTTTGCACCGCAGAACCTGTAAAAATTGTGTGGGAGAGAAATTAAATGCCATCTTTTATCTTTTATGGCAGAAAACCTTAGCGTTTTTTGGATACCTGCTTGTTCTTTTTGAGGGCAAATCTTCCACTTCCCCCTCTCTCTCTCCTCTTTCTCTCTCCTAGTTAATGTCTACTGAAAATGCAGTGCCTGGGATATTTTGGCAGGAAGGAAGAGAGGAAGTAAAAGCAGTAGGGGTGTGGGGTAGGTGGGAGGAAAAGGAACAGAGAGGAAGAAGGGAGGAAAGGTGGCTTTATGTCAGAAAATCAAGTCAATAAACTTTAGGAATATTATATCTATCTATCTATCTATCTATCTATCTATCTATCTATCTATCTGTCTATGGAATGCTATATATAATATATATGTATACACACACATATATACATGTATATATATTATATATGGAATTCCCAAACAAAAAGAAAAAAAATTTTGGAATGCCTTTAGGAAGTGTACTTTGCAGCTCATTAAATTTAAAAACTAGTAAAAAACAAACAC
Organism: Peromyscus attwateri; assembly: GCA_902168425.1. NCBI lineage: Eukaryota > Metazoa > Chordata > Mammalia > Rodentia > Cricetidae > Peromyscus > Peromyscus attwateri. The sequence continues at coordinate 28,325 of CABHPP010147072.1, forward strand.
GATCTCAATCCACAGATACCATTTCATGTTTTAATCTTGGGGAAATTACAACTTTTGCTAATTTAAATAAATAGTGAAATAAATGTCCTTTAAGTTTTAGTCTCATTCAAAATTGTAATATACTGTAAAAATGAAGAATAGCTTTAGGAGTGAAATACTGATGGTCTTCCTGTTTAATATTGCTCATGGTGTGTGTGTGTGCAGATGTGAATGACACACATGTGAGGATCTGAGGATGATCCAGGATGCCCTTTCTCAGGAATCTTCCACCATTTTGTTGGAGACAGAATACCTCATTGGCCTGGGGTTTTTGCCTTGTAGGCCAAGTCACTTGGGTTGAAATCTTTAGAGAAGCATGTATCTCTGCCTTCCACCTCACCCACCCCACCCACCTCACCCACCCCACCCACCCCACCCACCTCATCCTCACCCACCTCATCCTCACCCACCTCACCTTTGCTGGGATAACAGATATGTATCATTGTGCCCACTTTTTAGGATTTTTCAATTTTATTTTTCAGTTTAAAATTTCTCATTAAAATATAAGTACATCACATCACTTCCCCCCCTCCCTGTCCTCCCTCCAACCCTTCCTATATCTTTCCCCTTTTAATCCCTGTCAAGTCCGTCCACCCCCTCCCTTCCAATTGATGGCCACTTTTCCTTTTAAATGGGTTCTGAGGTCCTCACACTGTGGATTCCAGCCGAGCCATCTCCCTAGCTCCTGTTCATGTTTTCCTGTTCTGTTGAGGTGTACACATAAATAAGCTTCTGGGAACTGTCAGCAACAAATGTGCAAGACTGTCTTCCTCCTGGTTCCTCTGCAGTCAGTCACCGTGCTTGTGTGGGGAGGGTTGCAGGCAGTCAGGGCAGAAACAAATTCAGTTGCCAGATCTACAGAGGGCTTTGTAGGGGCTTCCACTTATGGCTCTTAAAGCTTGTGCTTTTCTGTCTATGTATCATGTGAAAGATAATTAGTCCTGATTTTCCTCTTTAGTGCAAGCACATGAGCACTTTGGAAAGGCATTTAAGTCTTTGGCTCATGGATGCTTTAAAAAATGTATTTAATGGATCTATTAGTTGAGAGAATTATATAAACATACTAATGCAAGGCCATTCTTTTTGCATTGGGGAGTAGGAAGTATTTACAGGTAGGAGAAAGTGAAATTTAATTTTATGACAAATCAGTTTTACTTTGTAATATGTAAGAATTTACATAATTAAAAATAAAAAGCCCAAACTATTCTTGACAGCATAGGGACTTCAGCATTTCTATATTCCTTTTTCCTTTTGGAGTGTTGAGGATTCAAGCTTTTATCCTCAGACCTCCTGAACTTGTACTCTATCAGTGGCCATAACTTCAACCTCACCTCGCAGAGACATAGATCACCAACACCAACCTGAAGATGAAATGGGCAGATGAGTGCACACTTGTGATTCCAAAATTCAAAAGGTGAAGGCAGAAGGATCAGAAGTTCAGGATCATCTTCAGCTACATAATGAGTTTGAGTTCCACCTTGCAAATGTGTGAGCTCGCCTCACACAGACAAACAATAAAATAAAATTAGCATGCAGAAAAATAATAAATTATTATAATCTAATTGAAGAGATGGGATAGTTTGGGTTTGCAATTAAATTAGATAGGAATCAAATTTCCAAAATAATTTAAAGTAGTAATTTCTGTCACTAATGTGAATCATCAGATGAGTTGCTCTTTAAGACTCAGATCTGCAGTCAAGGTAAATAAACCTGGGAGGTGTAGGAATGACAGCTTAATGATTATAGGGAGCAGAAGTAGCAGTCTACAGAGGAAAGCTTTATAATTGTGGCTCATAGGTTTGAATGCTTAGTCATCAGGGAATGGCACTACTTGGGAAGGGTTTGGAGGTGTGGCCTTGTTGGAGTAGGTGTGGCCTTGTTGGAAGAAGAATGTTGCTAGAGGTGGGTTTTGAGGTTTCAGAAGGTCAAGCAGGCCCACTGTCTGTTTCTGCTGCCTGCAGGCTTAGATGTAGAACTCTCAGCTACTTCTCCAACACCTTGTCTGCCTGCATGCTACCATGCTTCCCAACAGGATGATAATGGACTAAATTTTGAAACTATAAAAAGCTGCAATTAAATGCTTTCTTTTAAAAGTGTTGTCTTGGTCGTGGTATCTCTTCACAGCAATAGAACACTATCCAAGACAATGAGTTTAGACCCCTGAAGGAAGACAGGTCCCAGACATTGGTATTTCTCCCATGCCCACTGCTGGGTATGGAAAAAAGGGATGTGAGTGCTGGCTCAGTAAACAGGTGCTCAGATGTATTTCAGGTGATCAGTCCCTGTAATAATCCCAGCCACCCACAACAGGAGAAACCGGAATAGGAGATCCAACATAGGAAATTCCTTACATTTATAGATCTCAAAGGAGATGGGTCTCTAAGCTTAGTGGGAAGGGGTCTCTGAACTTAGCAGATCAATTAAGGTATTAAATAAGATATAAGGCCATAATTTAGAAAATCCTATTGTCTTATACTATCTTGGGGCTGCTCTGTGCTAGGAGTTTAGCAGTCTGGGAATGGCACTAGAAAAGTTATAAGTCATGGCAGATTCCCCTCTACAAGGGCAGCACCTGTAATCTAGCACACACTAGTTCTGTACTGTGCTCAGAAATGCTAATAATTTTACTGTTATTATTCTCATTTCCTTAGGAATTTTGATCTGTTATCTGAAGTTGACATTTTTCATACAAAATGTCCTAAAAGATTTTTTTAAGCCCCAATTAATTCTTCACCTGGAATTTATCAGATTCAAATAACTTTTAAAAAGATCTTTTTAGAGCAAATATTTCAAATTATTTTCAGACAGTCTACAGGCAACCTCACATGGAAGTAGGCTAACTCCTGGGACCAATAATTTGTCAAGTGTCAAAACTTGCACAATGAATGTAATTCTGTTTTTTGACAGTCTGATATTTAAAGCATATGGGTTTCATGTCAGAATATTCAATCCTCAGTTAAATATGAGCTGAAACTTCCTGAAATTCTATTTGAAGCTCCCAGTTTTGAAAGGGCATCATCTAGGATCTGTCATCCATTTCCCTAGGTTTTCAAATCTTTATCATCAGAAGACAATGTACCTGGACTGTTTCCCATAATCCTTTAGACCTCTCTAAGCTAAGTCAGCCATGCTGAAAAAATTAGTCAAGGGTATTATACAAAGTTTATCTTAGAAAACACTAATTTGTACCTAATTTCTCAAGTTCTCTATTTTGGATTTCACAATAGTAAGTTAAAGAAACAAACGAGCTGTCATTCAAAATCATTCATATTATAATTAGTGAAGTCCAAGTAAAAGATAAAGTTGTGGAGCAGAGACAATCTGTCACTGATAGTCTTTGTTTTGCCCTTCACTGACTGACTGAATTACATTTTGATGTTTCCATTGGTGTCCAGCCTGGGATTAGGGTCTGCACACTGTAGACATGGCAGAGTGGTCGGGTTACTGTGCTAGTCTGTTTCTTGATCTAGGGATTGAAGGAGGTCAGAAAGATGGGAAAAAGTGGGAGTGGGGGACACGGAACCTGTTTGAAGCCACTCACCAAGAGAAAAACAAGAATTGTGGCACAATTAAATTAAAGTCTTTTCCCTTTCCAGCTATAAACCTGCAATTTGAAAAGACTCTCACCAAAATCCTACTTACAGAGAAAGGGACATACCAAACTACTTATCGAAACCTAATGGCTCCTGGTTTTAATTTATCAGATTTTATGTCCAACCAAGGCATTGTGGAGCCACCCTATAATATCATTTTTCAAAAAGAGAGAACAGAGGGAAAGTGGAGATTCTTAGCAACCTCTTCAGATATAACTTGATATTATATATATAGTATTTAGTATTAATACATATGTCTGATGTTAAGACAATTGCAACACTCTTGTAGTGAAGTCCATGCTCCAGCCCTCAGATGTGCTCTCATTTTCTTCTTCTTGACTGTCTTGCTATTCTCAATAAAATCTCAACTCTATTTCACACTGGCTAGTTCTCGAATTCTCTTCTGAATTGAAGCCACACATCACTGTGTAGCTTGGTTAGAAGTTCCCAAGAGACTAACGGAACTCCTGAGACAGTTGAGTGTGATAGCAAAGAACTGGGCCTCTGTTCCCTCAGTGCTGACAGGGATAGCGATTGGTCAGCAAATGTGTGGGACTCAGGCTGGCCAGTAATAAATATATCCTGTCACTGTGGTGAAATAATTTGCTCATTAGTGACCTTTTTAAATCAGGATGCCTAATTTAAGCACACATGTACAAATAAGCCAGTTAATATTTCTCAGTCCCCACAATTGTGGATAACAGTACCATTCTAGACATATAAGAAGTAGCTAAGTCATTGCTTACAATATCAGTTTTTGGGCCATTAGGGTTCAAATTCCCTTCCATTGAGAAATTTGAATGTGAAAACCCAAAGGTAAGTGGAAAGTGGACATTGAAACACGATCTGAAACAGAAGTATTGCTTAGTGTGTGTCCAGCACTGTTCTAAATGCAGTATTTACATTATCGAATTTGTATCTATAGAAAGCTTTGTTACTGGCCCTGGTTATTGACAGAAGGACTGCAGCTACTTTGGTACTTTGCTTAATATCACACAGTTGGTAAGTAATAAACCTATTATTGTCACTCAGGCAGAGTGGACTCAGTACTGGGTGTAGGACCTTAAAAATAACTGAACCATGGAAGCCATGGGACTTGAGCTTCCCAGGTATTGTTGAAAGAGGCAGTCTGCGTGGAATTCAAGGAGTACAAGGCCCCAAGCATTCTATCTAGGCATCTTTAAGGCTTATATTTGTGGTGAGAAACTTTGAGGAAGGATGAAGGACTATTTTTCCCTAAAAACACAGCAAGCCAGCTCCTTCTTACAAAAGTTCAAGGTCTTGAGCACAGGGCTCCAGTCACATTCCAAAACATGACCCATGATGATAACTCCTTATGCACTGTCCTCCCAGGAACAGGGATGGAGTGTGGGAAACAGCATATGAGGAAATGTACAATTGACTACAAGAGAGTGGTACAACTGTGTCTTGCACTAGAATGTACAAAATATTTAAAACCTTTATTGCTACCTTTCAAAAAAAAAGGTAAAAATCTCTAACTGTGCTGTTTCTTTTTAACTTTTCATTGCTTCTTTGTAAATTTCACAACGTGTACCCCAGTCCAACTCATTTCCCTGTTGCTCCATATCTGCTGTCCACCCTTGCAATGCCCCCCCCCCCCCCCCCGCCCCCCCCCCCCCCAAAAAAGAAAAAAGTCTCACCTTGGAAGCTGCCAAGTGTCATAGTGTGTCACTCAGTATATTCTTCTGCCCAAACATCTTTACTTGCAAATGTTCATTGCGATGAGTCTGGCTTCTTCTACACTATTAATACTGGATCCTCACCGGGACTCCTCTGGGGTATCCTGTTGTTGCCCTGTGTCATAGTTCCCGAAGCTTTGGTTCTGTGGCCCTGGCATCTTCTCGTGTTCCAGCAGCTCTTAGATGGGTTAGATGTTGGGGTGGACCAACTCAAGGCCCTGGAACTGGGCCTGGGTGGTAGCTGAGTTGGTCAGCCCGCCCGCTCTCCTGTACCTGTACCACCAGGGTCAGCTCTCCTGCTTTGCCCAGACGAAGGATGGGGCTTGCTCTCCTGCCTTGGCAGCTGGCAAGGGGTGGGACCAGCTCTCCTAGGATCACATCGTTTGGGCCAACTCTCCCTCACCATCACAGCCAGCTCTCCAGCACTGCTCCAGGGAGGGGCGGGTCAAGCTCTCCCTCTCTCATGCCCTTGGGGCTGACTCTCCTGTGTCCATGTCACTGGGGCCAGCTCTACTGTGCTGCCCAGGTTGAGGTGTGAGGCCTGCTCTCCCTAGTGCAGCAACCAGCTAGAGGCTGGGCTAGCTCTCCCACGCTGCCCAGGTGAGAGGCAGGACCAACTCTTCAGCATTCATGCCTTGCGGGCTGGCTCACCTGTGCCAATGCCACCTCCACCTGGGCCAATGCAATAGTGCTGCCCAGGCGAGGTGCAGGGCACACTCTCTTGAGTGCTGTAGCCTGCAAGAGGATCATCTCTCCTGCTCCAGGACCAGCTCTCCCACCTACTGTAGGCAGCGAGCAGGGCATCTCTCCGGTGCCCACACCACTGCCCTGCTGACAAAGCGGCCAAGCCAGCTCTCAAATTCTCATGCCCTTGGGTCTAGCTCTCCCACACTACCCAGGCAAGGGGCAGGGACAGCTCTGCACAGTCCTTGAACAGCAACATAGCTCCATGCAGCTGCCAAGACCAAAGACATCAGCATGGCTTTTGGCGGTATTATGGGCAATGGACATTGACCCAGACTACTGATGCTGCAGGACCAGGGACCCAGACATGACCCTTGGCCTCAGCACAGGCCGGGACATCTCCATGGCCTTAGGTGGCAGTGCAGGTCACTCACATCAGGCTATTCCTTACCACTCTTATGTCTCCAGTTCCACCTCTCTTTATAGTGCACAAATTGGTCCACTTGTAGTGGTACCAGCCCGGTCTGTATCCCATGATGGTAGGTGGGAGCCTCTTGGGTGTCTTCCATCTTGCTGCTGTCATAGTGCCCCATAGCATGGTGGGATGGGGCTCTCAGGTGTCTTTTGCCTTGACAGCCCCATGTGGTGGCCAATGAGCAGTTTTCGATACACAGACACATAGAACTGAAAAGTAGTTGGCAGGAAGGGTCTCGTTGGGTTCCCCTTATGCATTATTCCTTAACTGGAGGGGACACAGTCACAGTTTGCAAGAACCTTGTCAAGGACAGATACAAAGTCTTAGTTACTGTTCTATGGCTGTGAAAAGACACCATGACCAAGGCAACTCTTAACAAAAACTGAAGGTTTGTTTATAGTTTCCAAGGCTTAATCCATTATCATCATGGCAAGGAGCATACATGAAGCATGGGGGCAGGCTTGGTACTGGAGGAGTAGCTGAGAGTTCCATCCTGATCTGCAGGCAGAGATGGAGAGAGGGAGAGAGAGAGCGAAATGGAGAGGACTGGATCTGGCATAAGCATTTAAAACCTCAAAGCCCACACCCAGTGACAGACTTCCTCCAGCAAGGCCACATTTACTCCAACAATACTATTTGTAGTATGTACAAATAGCACACAGTACAAATAACTTCAGAGTTTCTTTTAAAATTGAATCATTATTGAGTGGAAAACAAGAATCTATTTGCTGTTTTTTTTTTTTTTTTGTTTGTTTCCTTATTTTATCCCTCCTCTCCTCAACTTTTTAAAGACCACACCTCTTAATCTTTCTCAAATAGTTCCACTTCCTAGTAACTAAGTATTCATATGTCTGAGCCTATGGGGGTCATTCTTATTCAAACAACCATAAATATTGAATGTGCCAGGATATGATGCATGCAAGCAACGTGTCTATGTAAACCCCAGCTTAGCTCTCATATTTTTTATAAATATTTTTATTTTACAATTAATTTAATTTTACATATCAGCCATGGGTTCCCCTGTCAGCTCTCATATTTATAAACAGAAGATAGCAAGAACACAGGAATTGTGTCCGCATTTTTGATTTTTGACAAAAGTCAGTTTCATCTTGATAAATTTCCTGTTGCCTTTTATTTTACTTTTATTCCTTGCCTACACTTCATTTTTCACCAGAAAGCTTATATTTGTCATAATTTTAATTCTTGTTTTACAGGATCATTTAGGAACATTATAGATTTGGAATGCTTCTATTTTCTAAATCAATCTCTCTAGTATCAAATTAGATACCCGAGGAAGCAATCTAGACTCTATTAACAACTTGCTAATCTCTTTATGCTTCAGATGTTAATATACTAAGATTTTCTAGAGTGTAGTATATACAAGTAGCACACAATTCAAATAACTTCAGAATTTTTTTTTTTTTTTTAATTTTTCAAGACAGGGTTTCTCTGTGTAGTTTTGGTGCCTGTCCTGGATCTTGCTCTGTAGACCAGGCTGGCCTCGAACTCACAGAGATCCGCCTGGCTCTGCCTCCTGAGTGCAGGGATTAAAGGCATGTGCCACCACTGCCTAGCTCCAAATTCTTTATTTTTTTTTTAAATGAATTTACTTATTTACTTATTTTACATCCAGGTGGCAGTTTCTCCTCCCTCCTCCTAGTCCCTCCCCCCATCCTCCTCTGTTCCCATCCCCCAGTTCGCTCCTCCTTTGTTTCTGTTTATGAAAGGGCAGGTCTCCCATGAGTATCAACAAAACATGGCATATCAAGTTGCAGTAAGACTAAGCACCTCCCCATGTATTAAGCCTGGGTAAGGCAACCCAGCATGAGGAGTAGGGTCCCAAAAGTCAGTAAAAGAGTCAGAGACAGCCCCTGTTCCCACTGTTAGGAGTCCCACAAGAGGACCAAGGTATATAACTGCAGGTAGAGTTCTGAGAATCTTGCAGAAGAGGGGGAGAAAGGATTCTAGGAGCCGGAGGTGTCAAGGATCCCACAAGAAAACTCAGAGAGTCAACTAACCTGGGCTCATAGGGGCTCACAGAGACTGAACTGACAACCAGGGAGCCTGCATGGGACTGACCTAGGCCCTCTGCATAGATGTTACAGAGTTATTTTATTGAATCATTATCATGTGGAAAAGAAGAATCTATTTGTTCTTTTGTTTTTTAGCCTTTTATTTTATATTTTTAACTTTTTAAAATTAATTACATTTACTTATTTTTACATTTCAACTGCAGTTTCCCCTCTCTTTTTTCCTTTCATTCTATCCCCCGCACTTTCCCTCTGTGCCCGACCCCCCAGTCCACTCCTCCTCTGTCTCTGTTCAGAAAGGGGCGGGCCTCCCATGGGTATCAGCATATCATGGCATATCAACATGAGGTAAGACAAGACCCTCCCCTTGTATTAAGGCTGGGCAAGGCAACCTAGTATGATGAAGAGGTTCCTAAGAGCCAGTCAAAGCTTTAGGGACAGCTCCTGTTCCCATTGCTAGGGGTTCCACAAGTAGACCAAGCTACACAACTGTCATGCATATGTAGAGGGCCTTGGTTGGACCCATGTAGGATTCCTTGCTGTCATTCCAGACTGTGTGATCTCCTATGAGCCCAGATTAGTTGTTTCTGTGGATTCCTTGGTGATGTCCTCAATCCCCCAGCTTGTACATTTCTTTCTCCTCTTCAGTAGGATTCCCAGAGCTCAACCCGATGTTTGGCTGTGGGTCTTTTTTTTTTTTTTTTTTTTTTTTTTTTTTTTGGATGTGGGTTTTTTTTTTTTTTTTTTTTTTTTTCCTTTTAACTGGAAATGATTTTAAACATTTTTGGGTTTTACTCAAGCCACCAAGACTGGCAAATGTTACAAATGTCAACATTTCTTTCTTCTTGTAATAATTCATAAATACTTGAGCAATGTCAATAAGCTTTCCAGGAAAAGGCACTTTGAGACTGAAAATAAGCATAGTTCTATAAGGTTGTTCTTACTTTAAAATTTTCTATTTAAGATAATTTTGTTCATAGCCCATTGAAATATACATTGCTGTAATACAAGTTAAGATTACTCAGTGGATAAATTTCATTTTTCAAAGTAATTGCATTCATGCAGTTACTGACATTTGCATGATAATGGCTTGCTGTGCTGTTTATCTTTTATCTTCTTGAATAACTTTAGAACTTAATCTGAGGCAGGCTTAACTTTACCCCACCCACCTTCTTCCACTTTACAGATGGGACATTTCAATTAGAATGTTTTTGTATAGAGATTTCTGTCAAAGATTTAATCTAAAGTCTTCAAGATTGCTCAAGTTGAGTGTTTGTCAGAGCTTAATATCTTATCATTAATAGGTACATGCTAAAATTGTTAAAATTTTGGTTGAAATAAAAAGTTTCAGTGTAGATGTAACCGACCGCCTTATTAAATAAGAAACACAGAGCCAATGTAAAGGTGAAAGCCCAAGAGGTCAGAGCCAGAAGCTTACCCGCTTTCCGCTAGCTAGCTTCTTCCGCCAAGAGAGCTCTCCGAAAAAAAGGGAGCTACTTCCTGTGCGTCTGATTTATAAAGAGTTCTGGTTCTTCCTTCTCATTGGTTATAAACACAACTACGTGGCTGTCTCGTCACTGCCTCTCTGTCCAGACCTCCCGAGTCTTCTATGGTTGGTATTGAGATCAAGGGCGTGTGTCACCAATGCTAGCTGTATCCTTGAACACACAGAGATCTACCTAGTTCTGCTTACCAAGTGCTGGGATTAAAGGCGTGCACCACCACCGCCCTGGCTTTCGCTATGGCTTGCTAATAGCTCTGACCCCTAAGCAACTTTATTTATTAACATACAAATAAAATCACATTTCAGTACAAATAGAATACCACTATATTTCAGAAGATTGCTTGATATGCATATTTATTTATTTATACGTAATATATGACATACAATACATATAATGTATAATATATAACATATACAATGTATAATATTATATATATATTTCATTAGTTCCTATCTGTTAAAAAATTCTTAAGTTTAGAGTGATGAGATTAGGTGTGTCTCTTTACTACAAATTATACTTCAATTTGATAGTATTCTTTGTTTTTGAAAGGTTAAAACCTCATGTCTTGCGTTTGATTCCATCCATCTGTCCATCTACCCACCCACCAACATATTTATCTATCCATTAATTCACTGAAGTTTTTATTAAGCCATAAATATGCTTTCCAATAGCAAAAATGGCCATGAACAAAAACAAACAGGGAAGCCATTGGCGATACACTGGGGAGACAAGCATCATTCCTGTGATCCCATCAGCCAGTGTAGAGTCATGAACTGAAATAAGTGTTTTGGAAGGTACCAGGTTCTCTCAGGGATCACAAAAAAGAAATATGACTTCAATTCAAGAGTCAATTCAGATTCAGTTAGCACAAGTATTCTTGGCTGGAGCACATATGGCCTTTCTTTGTAACCTTAAGGATTTGGGCCTTTTTCTCAAAATCAGTCGAAAACAATGTAAACATCAGCACAACATCAGATTGTGGTTTAGAGAGGTGGTACTGCATGCAGAATGAAAAAGACATTGGGTCAGGCCCAAATGGAAGGGGGCTGTTTCTAGGCTTGCAAAAGCAATGCCCATGGGATATTGGTAAGAAAAATGTTTATTTCATTGTGTAGTAGCCTATGTTTGAGGACTCATGGGAAATGGGAGTCTCTTCTGATTTAGTGCTAGGAATAGATTGCCTTTGTTTCCTTTCTTTCTTTCTTTCCTTCTTTC
>CABHPP010147073.1:0-40802 GCA_902168425.1 Peromyscus attwateri
ATGAGTGAAGAGTCCTGTGGAATAGCGAGCTATTTGCTTCACATCAACTGTAGTTTACAAGAGCACACCTGAAACTCCTGGAATGTGTGAAATGTACGCTATGCTGAATTTGAGGTCATCCTCTCATTTGTTACAACATGACTTCTTAGACCTAAGTTCCAGAACTTTAGAGGCCTGTGAAATACTTGGAGAGGTTCCAAAGAGGAGCAATGAAAGTGATGAAAGATTTGAAGGCTGGTACCTCAGAGAGAAGACTAAAGGAACAAGAATTATTTCTCCTCTAAATGAGAAGTCGGAGATAATTTAACAATCTTCAAGTCTATGGAAGCTTTTATGGGTAGAGCAATGGTGTCCTGATCCAGGGAAGATTGAGAAGTAAGTCCTGGGCAAAGGAAAAAAAAATTAGTGGGAGAGAGGTTGAGTATTGTCAGTAAATATTTCCCTATAAAAGCCCCTTCTAAAAAAGTTAAATATTATCTAGCAGGAGGTGTCATGTTCTGTCTGCATGAACACTGGGGTAAGATAAATGTCTTCTCAGAATCTCTAAAGTCAGTAGGATTTTTTTTTTTGGATTTTTTAAAAGGTCTTGCATTTGAGAGGACTCTGAGGGCAAATAAATTCTTGCCTAAGATTTTATTCTTACACTTTACTGAAACAGTAGCATGCCCTGATCACTACTGGTAATGTCAGCAACCAGCATGCCGCAGGCTTCTACTGTATTAATCGGCTTAGAAATCCTCTCATGCATACTACTTTCAAAAACATTTCTGTTCTTATATTCCTTAGGTCATCACTACTGCACTTATCTCCCCATACTCAGATAAGATATTGTACTGAACCCTCTCAGGCCTTTCTTCTCAAAACTGAGGATGATAAATATATGGAATAATATAATAGTTCTGTTAAAACATTCTTCCCTTTCAGAAGAAAATCTATGCATAGAAACACCTGCATATCTTTGGAAGTGTGCTAAGTTATAATTTTATGACTGACAACAGGGTAGCATTCCATTTACAATCTCTTTAGAAAGGTAGATGATAACAGAAGCTAGGACAATACAATAAAATATGATGCCTGCAATAAAACATCAGACTTCACTCTCCTGAAATGGGTTCATGCAGATCACTATATCTCTGTTTACGGGGAATTTTAAGATAGTCACAAAACAAAACTGCCAAGCATGAAAGAATAATTCTTTTAACAGCTGTTCAGTAAGGTCAAAACCACAGAAACTACTGAAGGTTACAAAAGTATAGTCAGAACTCTCGGCAGTTCACTTACATGGTCACAGACACTTCACAATCATCTGGTTGTATCCTGCCCTGACGTTAGAATGCTTATCTTTTGTTACAAGATTTTAGAAGTTTGAGATCAATTCTGTCATCTGACTTTCCATCTCATGCCATCCTGACTGAGGAGACAGAGTTAATAAATAAAAGCATAGACGTCTCTGATGCTTAGCTCAAAACAGAAACAAGCATGGATCAATAGGGACAATCTGACACCAATATCCCAGTTTCTGCACAGACATCAGCAATAGGAAGGCTGCTGTACACAGTCCTGAAAACCTGTTTTTTACATGCACTATCGACAAAAAGTTTGGCATAATAAGAAATTAAATGAAGCTGAATAAGTAACCCATTCTGGCAGCCAGAAATCAAAACTATATTCGGTGAGAAATGACCAAAAGGTGGGAAGAAAAAGGCATAGATCAAAAGGTTATCATGTGAAACATGGCTGTTCCTGTGGCTCACAGCTCTGAATGGAAATGTAAACTCAATCCAGTGCCAGATTTATATTTTCTTGTATCTGTACATACAGAGGTTTGTCTATTATTATTATTTTCATCATATTTTAATATAGTCAAACATTCTCTTCAGTAAAGCACACATTTTATGAAGCAGTGGAAACTGGGTAACTTTTCCCCACATAAGTCATCTCATGACATTTTCTGATGTCCATGCTCCTTTTGCCCTTTGCAGCACTCTTTAAGGACACATGGGGATTCATACAAAAGACAGCACAAATCAGCACAGAGCACACACTAACCATGAACAATGTCTTTCAAGACGACTCCTTTAGTTTCTTCATTACTAAGCTCAGAATAGCTTCCATTTTGTATTCTGTGTTCTTTCTATGTCTAGCATGACCTCAGCAGCTAACAGCTTTGTTGGACTGCCTTTGTTATTAAAGAAGACTGAGGATGTGCTTGGACTGTGGAAACACCTGTTCGTGTGTGTAAATGGGACAAAGGACTCAGTTTATTGAAGGTCCCGCTGACAATAGTCACCACTGTCTACTACGGTGTGTAGACTTTTGGTGAAACGAAGACAAGGGCTGGTTGGAAGCCAATCAGTAAAACTTTGACACAGGCCTCTTATCTAAATTCCTCAAGTGAAGCAAATATGAACTATTTGGCTGTATATCATATAATAAAAATCATCCTCATATAACTGTAGGAGATTTGAAACAGTTTTGCATTTGACAAACTTTTCCATTCTAATAAGCTGATAGTTCAGTCACCATACCTATTTTAAGGAGGGGAAAGTTGAGATTCTGAAAAAATAATTCAGTTTACTCAAAGATATGGCAGTATCAAGGCAAAAATCTGAGTATTTTGAGTTGAGCTCATGATTCTTGCCTACTCATCCTCAATATAGGCAATACAGATACACTTATAATCACTTTGTGTTCCAGAGATATATTAGCAAAGGGAAGCATTTCCTCCACGGAAACACAGTGGTAGAGAAAATTTTGTTTTGGGGGAAAATCCTCAGCAGCCCAATTATAGAAAAGAATAGCATGGTAATTATATTTCTAGTAATATCTATAATGATGTTTCTGAATTACAGCATATTTAAGCATTAAGGATCTATCTTGAGACACACAGGCGCATCTCCCTTAATGCTGAGATCAAATTCTCTCCCACTAAGCTCACTTAGCTCTGATAAGAATGTATCATAGAGTGTGAGGAGTTCTGAGTTTCCTCAGTTTACCTTAGATGATCCATATTGATGTATTCTCCATTACTCTATTTCTTTTCCTTTATAAGTAACTTTCCATAGACAAGCACTATCCCCAACTGAGTGTGGATCTGCAATGCTCCTTAAGCTCATATTTTGAGTTCTAGGTTCCCACCCTGTGGTGATATTTTGAAGGCTGTGGAGATTTTATGAGGCAGAGTCTGGGAAAAGAGAGTAGGCTACTAGGGTGAACTTTGACGCTTATACCCATCCCTGATTCTGGCTGTATGACCTGCTTCCTGTACGACACAAGGAGCTCTGTCTCATGTTCCCAGTCTCATAGACCAAGCCATTTTCATGGCTATATGTATTTTTCTTTTAAGTTTTTTTTTAAATTTTTGAGATCACAATATAATTACTTCATTTCCTCCTTCCCTTGCATCCCTTCAAACTCTCCCACGCACTTCACCATGATGATTCACCATTTTCTTTCAAATTTATGACCTTTTGTTTTTACTTCTATTATCTATAATACATACATATTATATATTATATACATAATAATATACATATGTATCATTAAATACATACATATAACCTGCTTAGTCTGCATAATGTTCTTTATATTTATTTTTTTAGAGCTTACCATTTGATATTAGATAACCAATCACAGTTTTCTACTTTTTGGAAGACTGTTTGTCCTGCTCTCAGCATTTCTTACTTGGCTGTAGTTCTTCTTGGAGGACTGAGGCTTCCTGAGCTTCCCCCTACCCCCTCTATGTTAGCATGTCTATCGGTGTCATGCTTAAGCAGCAATTTGATGACAGTTCATGGATGTAATTTCTGACATGACAAATGTCATACCTTTGACCATGACAGACTGAAAACTCTTAGAAACAGTAAGCCCCAAGACCCTTTCCTCCCTGTAGTTGTTTCTGTGAGGTATTTTGAAAAAGCAACAAGAAAAGTAATCAATACACTAACTTTTAACCAGAATTCCTTATAATTTTTTCTTTACTTTAATTTCGGAAACACACACTTATTTGAAATTAAAAGTATTTTCTAGTCCTTCATCCTTTTAAGAGGTTGCTCTTTATTTAGATTCCAATTAAACTCCAAGTATCCACCCAACATGTAATAGGAGCCTGGAGATGGGGAGCATCCTGAAATATGTCTTCACATTCCCTCTTGTACCATGCTCCTTCATTTCCCCCTGCTCCCATTTCACATTCTGAGGAATATTTGAGGGCATCCCAAGTAACAAATTACCCTCTCAATTTCGACTTTGACAATGGCTACTTCCCCTTCCTCTTTCACTCGTGGTACTCGGTAGTTGGTGGCATTTACTAAGTTTTTGGACATAACCAACTGCAGTGACAGGCTATTGAACAACACTGATGTTAAAGTCTTGTAGTGACCTCTGTGCATTGACTCCTTAGGTTAACCAAGATGTACCAACTAGACTGAAGACACATTTACTACATTGCTGTTCTGAAGTCAGGAACTGAAGTATTTGGAGGGCTGTGCCCCACTGAGACTCTTTCTTTCTCTCTGGCTTCTGATGCTGGGAATCAAACCTTGGTCTTTCTTAGTATGCTGATATGAAACTCCAATCTTTGCCTCTGTTGTCACACCGTATTCCCCCTGTGTGACTCTGTCTTCACAGGAAGTTCTTCTTGTGCTTACATGTCTTTCTTCTTGGTACTCTGCTGGGTCCAGAAAGAAAATCTTGGACACGAACCCAGCCATAAACCTCACCACTACACCTGTTCTGCCTGTAAGATGTGCTGTAGCAATGGTGGCACAGGACTTGTGGGAGTAGCCAACTAATGTTTGATTTAAGTTGAGGCCCACTCAGCTGAGAGGAGCCCATACTCTACACTGCCTGATGGCCAGGGACCAGAGACTTGATAGCCCAGAGACCTAGGGTAGAACCAAGTACAAGAGGAAAAAAAAAATAATAATAATGAATTCATTCCTAATGATATTCTGCCATACACATAGATCAGTGCCTTGTCCAGTTGTCATAAGAGAGGCTTCCTCCAGCAGCAGATGGGAGAGATGGGAGCTGGTATAGAGATCCACAGCCAGGCAGTATGGGGAGAGAGAGAGAGAGAGAGAGAGAGAGAGAGAGAGAGAGAGAGAGAGAGAGAAAATAAATTTGACGTGTCCTTCCAATGCCTAAACTCAGGGAATTCGGAAGAGGGAGAGAAAAGACTGTAGGGAATGGAGGGCACCAGGAGAATATGGTCCACTGAATTAGGGCTTACAGGAGATCACAGAGACTGAAACAGCAAGCATGGGATTACATGAGTCTGCACGTGGCCCTCTGTTTATCTGTCTTGACTGTTAGCTTGGTGTTTTTGTGGGAATCCTAACAGTGGGAGTGGGTGTGTCTCTGACTCTTCAGCCTGCTCTTAGGACTCTATTTATCGTATTAGGTTGCCTTCTCCATCTCCATATGAGGGCTGTTGTCATGTCGTATTGTATCTTCTTTTTACCTGTTTGGTTGTTGTTCCTTGGAGGCCTGCTCTTTTCTGGAGAGGAAATGAAAGGGGAATGAATCTGTACTAGAGGAGATATAGGGGAGGGGGCGGCTGAGAGGAGTGGATGGAGGAGAAACTGGGTCAGGATGTATTGTATGAGAGAATAATCTATTTGCAATAAAATAGAAAAAAAATTTCCTTCTCCTTTTAAGTATGCCAGTCAGGTTAGATCAAGAATCCATCCTCATCCACCATGGCTTCATCTTAACTCATCTAAATATAACCTCTTTGCTATAGGCCATATTCTCAAGAACCATAAGCTAAAGTTCTAGCACAATGATTCTCAGTCTTCCTAAAGCTGGGACCCTTTAATACAGTTATTATTATTATAGTGACCCCAAACATAAAATTATTTTCATTGCTACTTTCTTACTGTAATTTTGCCACTCTTTTTTTTGAATTTATTTTATTTTATTTTACAATATAATTCAACTTTACATATCAGCCATAGATTCCCCCATTCTCCCCCCTCCCGCTTCTCCCCCTCCCCCCGGCCCACCCCCATTTCCATCTCCTCCAGGGCAAAGACTCCCCCAAGGATTGAGATCAACCTGGTGGACTCAGTCCAGGCAGGTCTAGTCCCCTCCTCCCAGACTGAGCCAAGCGTCTCTGCTAAGCCCCAGGTTTCAAACAGCCAATTCATACACCGAGCACAGGACCCAGTCCAACTGCCTGGATGCCTCCCAAACAGATCAAGCCAATCAACTGTCTCACCCATTCAGAGGGCCTGATCCAGTTGGGGGCCCCTCAGCCATTGCATCACAGTTCATGTGTTTCCATTCGTTTGGCCACTTGTCCCTGTATTCCATCCATCCCTGGTCCCAACAACTCTTGCTCTCATAAACCCTCCTCCTTCTCGCCAATTGGACTCCCGGAGCTCCACCCGGGGCCTGACCATGGGTATCTGCATCCAGTTCCCTCAGTCACTGGATGGGGTTTCTAGCATGACAATTAGGATGTTTGGCCATCCTATCACCAGAGTGGGCAAGCAGGACCCCAAGAAAGACACGGGGATTGCCCAATGACAGAGAAATGGATGATATCTACATGAATAGTCTGGACGTGAGTGGGGGTAATGAGGGGCGAGGGGCGAGGGAAAGAGAACTTGGGGGAGCGGGAGATCCCAACTGGATCAAGAACAGAGAGGGAACACAAGGAATGTTCATGGTAAATGAAGACCACATGAGAATAGGAAGAAGCAAAGTGCTAGAGAGGCCCACAGAAATCCACAAAGATGCCCCCACAATAGACTGCTGGCAATAGTCGAGAAATTTTGCCACTCTTATGGATCTTCACATAAATAGCTGTGTTTTCTGATGGTCTTATGTGACTCCAAAAGAGGTAGCAACCCCCACAGGTTGAGAACTGCGGCTCTAGCATATAAGTAGGGTAAATTTCATCCTATAAATTGCCACAGAGATTTCTCCCTTTCTATCATGACTTTGGTGCAGTCACACCCTTCTTGAGGCTGACTCCCACCCCCTCACTGTCTAAGGGCTTGTGAGACCTGGCTTTGGCCTTCTCTAATTCTTGGCATGTTCAAATTGGGCTGTTTCATTCACAGAGCAAATCATTACATTGTGTGTTATCATTCCTGTTGCTTGAAAGACTTTTGAGTTTGTTTAATATTTAATTCTATTCTATGTTTTTTACAATTTTAATGAACAAGTTTTTTCAGTGTCATTGTTTCATTCTTTCTCTTTTTTAGTGTTTTTTGTTTGTTTGTTGTTTTTTGAGATAGCCTTGGCTGTCCTTGACTGTCCTCAGTAGACCAGGCTGGACTCAAGCTCACAGAGATTTGCCTGACTCTGGGTCCTGAGTGTTAGGATTAAAGACTTTTGCCACCACCGCCTGGCTTTGAGTGGCATTCTTTTTAATCACTGTATATGATAACCTAATCTGGTACTTCAGGTATTATCCATTGATTATCTTATGACCAATAATGATTGAATAAATTTTAATTTCCTTCCTCTCTCATTCCTTCACTGTATTATCAGCTTTAGAGTAATTGTTTCACGTTTTTTGGCTAGTCTTCAATTTTTAAAATTACATTTATTTTACATTTGTATGTAGGAGAAGGACAACTTCCATAAATTTCCTTCTACCATGTGGATTGTTGGGATCAAATTTAGTTCATCAGGCTTGGATGCAAGGGCTTTTACCGATGAATAATCTTGATAAATCTTCTTGCTGCTCTTTATGTCTTTATACATACCTAAACCTGTTTTACTTGTTTTATTAACTTTAATGAAGTTGTCTGAGTGTATATAAGATATTCAGCATATTCACACCATGCCTCTATTTTCTGTCTTCCCTGCCTAACTTTGGTCAATTATATATACACCAATTGGGCTACAACTTTAACAATCTGTTTCATTATATTTACATTTATAATTATATTCCTGTATTTTAGATTTAGTACTAGATTTAAACACCTTGCCAAATAACTTTCAGTCATTGTATAACAGTTTCTTCATTTTTAGCTCATATGTCTTATGATTATTTCTAGATGTTTTATAAAATGATTATTACTACTTCCTTATATTTTTGGTTGTGAGCCTAGCCTTTAATAGCTGAGCCACCTCCCCAGCTCTATTATTATCAGTTTCTGTATTGACATCTCTGCTTTCTGTGTGCTGCTCCTGAGGGACACTAATTATGCACATGTTGTACCCCTTGTCTGTGTTTTCTGTCTTTTATTTCTGTAGTCACTTTTAACTTTTGGCTCATTCACATTTCATCAAATCTTGAAGTCCATGCCCCATGCTGTGGCTTTAGCAATGAATATTCTCCTCCTATTGATCCCGATGTGATCTTCATTTCTGATTGTTTTGGTTCTCTTCTACTTTTTTCCTACTTCTGTCAGCTCACGTCTTTTATACATTTGGTACCTTGGTCTGTTTCTCCTTGTTTTCTGCTTGAAGATCCAAACTCCTGGAGTTTGCGATTAACATTAGGGACTTTAAAATATTTATATCACTTCATTTAATCATATGCTCCATGGCAAATACTTGTGATGAGGGTTCTTTCCTGATGTCCCATTCCTTTTCATCTTTTTAGCCTAATAGTTAATATCTTTGTATAGATTTTGTATTATGTTTTTACGTTTGGTTTGAATCAGAAGAGTTCTTCCGGGCTGAATAGTCTGTGATAGGTATTGCAGGTGGTCATGGCTGCTTCAGGCATTAGGGGGACTTCTCTTAGTGGCATGTAGCTGTGTGTGTGTGTGGGGGGGGAGCTTCTGTGTGTGTGTGCATGTGTGTGTATGTGAGAGAGAGTGACTGTGTATGTGTGTATGTGACTCTGTGTGTGTGCACATATGAAAGTTACTTTTTTTCCCTCCATCAGTCAAGACAGTCATCTATAATGAGCAATGCCAAAACTCTCCTCTCTGACCTCTGAACTGTTTCACCAACAGCTGCCCAAAACAAGGATTCTTCAAAAGATCTTCAAAAATATCTACCTCTCTACTTTTCCTTGATTCCTTGTGGGGTCTTGAGAAAGAACTCCAAACTCAATTCCTATTTTTCATTAAACACAATGTCATTTTCTCCCATCTAAGGAGGCTCTTTTTGGAAGAATTATGCCTATTTCAGCATCACAAGGTCTGCATCCAAGGGTCTGATTTCCGAGTGTATGCCTGCACTCAGGTCTGGCCTCCTCTTCCCTAGCATCCTGTCCACACACAATGTGGCTCGGATTACAGAAGTCTTCTATGTCTGCTAATTGCAGCAGAGACAAGGGTGTCTTATGTTTTTCTTTAAGTGTCTTGTTGTCCTTCATGCTTGGGAGTTACTAACACCAGGGGAAAGAAACAGCAAAGCAGCAGCATTTCTATGCCACTATTATCTAAAATCCAGCAGGAAGCGATTTCTTCTATCATTTTGTGTCCCTATGTTTCTCCAACCTTTGCCTGTAAGGAAAAGCCACAGACGACAATATTGTGAAATCACGTTCAATGACATCATCTATGGTCCCAATGTCACATGTAGAGGAGAAAACAAAAAACTTGTTCTACTTCTTAAACTCAAAGAGCTTAACTCCCATATCACATGTTGCCATAGTATTAAGATGGATTTGACCTTACCTTTCCCCCCCCCCAAAAAAAATCCCACTATATCTGGACTTTCGTTGTACTAAGAACTTTACATTTACTTTCATTGATTAAAATGCAGTTTGTAGGAGATTCCAAAAGTTTGGACTAACAGATGTTTCACTAGTGATCCTCCAATATATATTCTTTTTCCCTCCAATATATATTCTAGTTACCACCAGAAGCATATCTAAGTAAAGGAAAACTAATACAGCAAACTTTGAACTGTTACTCTATTTGTCTGAATCGATGATATACTTTGTTGAAGGAGAATTTGCCTTTATATACTCTATCTAGTACTAACTGCAGACATCTAATTTTTCAAAACTATTAAACTAGAGTACTTTGCCACCTCTGTCTCATATATATGTATCTTTTTTCCTCCTTTTATTGAATACAAGGAAGTATAGGTGGTATCCACATTTAGTTAGCCTTAAATATGCAACAACCTCTAACACTAGTTAGAAAATCCAGAAATGGCTGGTCAGTAGTGTGCACACCTTTTATCCCAGCACTCGGGAGGCAGAGCCAGGAGGATCTCTATGAGTTCAAGGCCAGCCTGGTCTACAGAGCAAGATCCAGGACAGGCACCAAAACTACATAGAGAACCCTGTCAAAAAAAAAAAAAAAAAAAAAAGAAAGAAAGAAAGAAAAGAAAATCTAGAAATGTATTGCCTTAAAATGAACTGGAACTAAAAAAGTGATCAAAACATTCATAAAAAAATTTTTATAGAGATTTGTACTTTTGGACAAAGTCCACTGCAGGATATAATATGTTATATTATATAATATATAATGTTGATATAATAAGGCATTCAGTAAAATTTGGACTTCCGGATGGGACTTTCTTGGATTGACTCACAAGTGTGTCACTAAACCCAGCACAAATGAAGTTATGCAGCATACATTAAGCTAGCAAAACATCGTACCTGGGCGTTAGAGGAAGAGCTTTCTAAGCACGTTGCTTCTTTGAACACGCCTGGACTCTTTTAAAACTGCTACCTGTGCTGCCTGTTGTGGGTGGGTGGGCAAACTTCTAAAAACCCCTTTGTTTGAGAGCAGAAAGACGAGTGCCTTGGCCTACTGCAATTGTTTTGTTAGTTGGCATGGAGTCTTAATTATTCTGATACCTATAATAGATAACATAGTAGTCACATTGTTCTTTAGCTGACGTCCTTCTTGTCTACTTCTTTTTGCTTTGGTTGTTTCTCCAGAAATCTTCAATGTGCATTTTTTTTCTTTTTCAAAAAAAATTTTTTTAAAAGAATATTTATTTTATTTTATGAGTATGTGTGTGCCTCATGTGAATTTACGATCCTCTGGAACTGGAATTAGGGTTGACTGTTAACTCCCATGTGGGTGTTTGAAGTCAAACTCAGGTCCTCTGCAAGAGTAGCAAGTGCTCCTAACTGCTAAGCATTCTTTGAAGCCCTAAAGTATCCTTTAATTGGCATTCAAGGCATTCGATTTTTTTCTCAATGAATTGTGACTATAAACTAAGTGGCACAGATAAACTGGGTAAATAGAGGGACAAAAAAAGATTTTAATAATGAAAGAATGAGCAGCAGATTTGGAGTTAGGGAAGTTGGGAAAAGTCCAAAGTTGGGCAAGTTGGGTCATATGAGTGAACTGTAGGAAGTAAATTTGGCAAGGAAAACTGGGGACCAATCAGAGGAAAAGGAGACCTCCAAGACTAATGCTGGATTTTGGCTCAAGATATTAACCTTGAAATTAAGATAAAGAAATATTTTCCTTGAGACTTTGTTAATTTGTACTTTAAAAGTTCTCTTATTTTTATTTAGACCTATTTTTTTCTGCAACAAAAGAGAACTCAGTGGACTGCTTCATATCGGGCAAAAGGCTGATTGATACTGTGACCAAGAGAAGTAAATAAAAAGGAAGCATATCTCTTATTCAAATCTGGATGTGCATGGGCTGACCCTGCTCTGCATGCTCATGCAGGGATCCAGAACAGCTAGGACAACCTTCTTGTTCAGCTCTGCTGCCTGGGACATTCCATTTTCTGGGTTGAAGGTCTTAGCTGTCCAATAACGCTACAGACACTTCTTGCTTTAGCACATTACTTCAAGTTTTCAGTTGGTCACTTAGCCTTGGATCCTGCAGAGAAAGGTGCAAAACTTGGGGGAGGCAATAGAATGCTTAGTTAATTCTACTCAGTCAGCTATATCCTTCAATGGGTACATCAACGTAAGGCACATCCCAAAATTCCCCATACCTTCCACTATTTAAAATGTCTCTTTTCCTCAAAACTTGAGTTAGCAGGTACATTCTCTGAACCGTGTATCTGTACTTGATTTCCACATTATCCATGAATGGAAGTTAAAATACAAGTTACTTTCCTATGCATTTGACCCTTCATTAGTAATTTATGAGAAAAGGCTCGCTGCACCACAGAGTTCGCACTCTGCACCCTTATTTTATTCTCTTATTACAATTTCCCCAGAACTCTTTTGCCTTTGTGGCTTGTCCTCTATTTTCACCCCCTTTGCCTGCCAAAAGCATGTCCTCTCTTCAGTGTTCTCAGTCAGCCTCCAACTCCTCTTCAGTCTCCTCATCAGATTTAGCTTTGTGTTTCCAAATCACCAGGGTCCACGGTTTTCACCTCTAGTGTATAGCGTATTATTCTCGGTACTTGCATCTGTACAAAGCATACAACAATTTTTCAGTCTGAATATGGGAACAATCTGGAGATCATTTTGATGGTCAAAATCGAGAGGATAGAAGACTGCTGTTGGCATCATGTGAGTAGAACCTTGAACACTACTAAAATATCGTTTGTTATACCCAATGACCCCTCTAAAACAACTCAAAATGTGAATAATACCAAGGTTGAGAAACACTGTATGAATGTCAGAGTAAGGAGCATTTTCTTCTGTTTTCTTCCTTCAGAATGCCAATGATAATGCTCTATAGTCAGTAATGTATTCACATCCTGGCATTGAACAGGAATCAAAAATACACAAAAGAATTGCCACATATGTTGTTAGGAAGCAGAAATTAAATTTAGTAATACCCACAAGTGACTCTTCTGTTTGCCCGTGGCTTCTTGCTTATACTTCCCCAATCTCTTTGCAAGTATAACATTAAATTACTTTTGGATGTATGAAATGTAGAAGTTACCTACGATACCTCTAGACCAGAACTGAATCAATGGTATTACAATCCAGTGTTTTCTTCTGGATGTCAAAATCCAAAGTTGATTCCTGCTACAAGATCCAGAACATGCTCCCCATAGACACAATAAAATGTAGTGTGAGCAAGACCTCATTGTATGACTTAAGTGATCCCTGAAGATCCTTGGTGACACATTTGGGTAAATATTTATTTAAATCTCAGTTCTTGCCCATAAGTAAAATGCAAACTTTGCTCAACCTGATTTTTTGTGACTTCAAAGCTATCATTGCAGTTTGAATATGTCTTCCTTTATATTGATCAACATCTTCCATCTGCTCCTTCAGTTTATATTCCTGATGAACCAACTTTTTTAAAAATCAACAATTTTGAAAGCTATCTTAATTAGTCATTATTCTGCTTTTGAATTTGGGATTATTACTCTCTTAGATAGCATTTTAATATTATTAATTTCTTCTTTCCTGGCTACATGGAGTTTATATATAGGAAAGATCTTACCTTTCTTGGACACTTTATTTATTTCAGTTTGAAGCTAAGAATTCAGTTTTATTTATTTCTGTTGGTTTACAAAATATATTCTGTTAGCATGACTGCACTCATGGGACAGAGTTCCACGTGCCAGTGACAGCATCAAATTAAGGGAATGAGACAGCACATTGAGCTTTGTACCCAAAAAGTAGAAACTCAGCATCCTAGTGTAACTCTGTTGTTTATTGCTTAAAAGAGATGAAATTTATATTCACACTTTTAAAATCCTTATGCACTATGCAAAGGGGAATTATTATTGGTGTACAGATGGGTCTCTAGCTCTGGTTTTCTTGCCTTTGAGCTGCAAGAGCATGAATGAGTAGTTGTATCTTTGGTCTCTAATTTATATACTAGATTGCTCAAAAGCTGTTTTGTTTCTTTGTCCAGGCATTAAAAGACCAGTGTTTTATATGTCATATTTAAGTATGTTACATTTTCACCTTTTGAAGAGAGTGGTGATTGTGTTGGTTTTTCTAACCACTCAAATTTAAGGGAGATAAACAATTTCTTACTTCTCATTTGCACCATTGATAACAAACAGTTCGTGATCCATTGTGCTGCTCAAAAATGCTGAGACAAATGACTATAACAGCATTAAGTCATTATCAAAAATTGTTTATTTGTAGCTTAGTTGTAATAGTACTAGAAATAATGATAGTTTTCACTAGGCATTGTTTTGTAGGTACTATATTCACTAATGTATTTAGCTCTACAACAATGGTACAAGCTTGATAAAACAATCCTGATAAGGTAAAAATGAACATAATATTTTAGGTTGGAATAAGTGACCTCTTTACTCATTTTCAATTCCCCATAACATTTGTGATCACTCTGTGGAATCTGTACAAACTATAATCTGAAAGAAATTGGTGGTATTTTTACAGTATGTGAGCACAATCACCTGATTTATAGTTCAATCTGTTAATGCACTCTGTTTTTAGCCCACCTGGCAGTTTTATGCATTGGGAATTTAAAGAGGAGCTCAATGTAACATAAGCTTTACAAGCTGGGGAAATATTATTGAAATGAAACATGAATGAGGACCATTTAAACAATAAAATAATACATATAGACTATATATTTTTTTAATTTTAGCTAATACATGCCTTAGGTATAAATTCTGGCATAAGTTGAGGGTCTTATGAGACTATAAAGAAGAAATTCAAAATAAACTTATTATTATGCTATTGTTAATCATGCAGCCTTTGTGTGCTTATAGAGAAGAAACATGACCACAAATTATCTGTGAAGAATTAAGACTGTGCGTCAACTACATTTTCCTCTAGTATTCACAGAAGTGTACTTGGGGAAATGTTGTCAGGGAAAAAAAAAGACTAGAATTTGGAGATGAAATAACAAAAAAATATAACTTATTGGCCGTCTCTTCTTTTATGACTCTCAGTTTTATTATCATTTAAAGAATTTGATCCACTCCTGTAGCAATAGAAAATAAGGGCTGTACAAAGATAATCCTAGAAAATATGTCACTGAGATTAAGCAGTGGTACACCAGTGAATGTGATTCAGTCTTGATGAAAGTATCTCTAACGTGCTTTTATCTGCTCAGGACTGTTCTGAAAACATGTGCAGTACCTCTTGACATCTGTAAAATCATAAAACCACCTATGAAATGCACAGGGTGCACTTTTCACAATGAACCATGGAATCTGGACTCCTAATACTTAATTTTCTATCCTAGTTGCTCTTTGCAATTAAATCCATGAATTTCAAACTATAAAATAGCTGTTATTTGCACTGAGATATTGCATTGCAAATACTGCACTATCAGCTTTAGGCTTTCAAAGAAATCTTATTTATTATTCATAGTATAAACAACTTTTCAGTGTATATACTGTAAAACACGTGCACATAGCTGGGGGAAACTGTATTTTGTTTACACAAATATATCTATTTTCTATCATTTTTAAAACTAGAAACATGAAAGATTCATAGAAATGATGTAAGCCTTATATATTGAATTATAATATCTGTTTCAAAGAATGATGCAAAACAATGAGTTTTCAAATAAATGTTTTGTCTCTAAAACATACGGGGAAGGTACCCAAACTGCTTATGGTTGTCACAGTGTTGATAGAATATTTAGCTATAATGTGAAATAAAAAAAAATACACCTTCTTATACACTGGAAAGCAAAAGTACATATTTGAACATATAAATATATCTAGTAACTGCTGTACAATGTGCTTTTAGCCTTAACGTTTAATGGTTAGATAACTGAATTCCACGTCTTCATACTAAAACGTCTAGTTTGAATATTCCTGTTTATAAAATCTGAGGATATGACCCTCCCAACTTGTGAAGCAAAGAAAATTCTGAGGAAAGAAGATGAGTGATAAATTGAATTAAATTACTCCCTGTGTTAATTGCAGCATACTGTTCATTTTAATTTTTAAACTAGGTACCATTTAGACTCTTTTATTTTGCCATTTACTTAGGTCACAGTGTATGTTTTTCTCTCTAATGTGCACTGAAGACTTTGGTTCAGGAACTTAGAGAGCTCACGGGATATGACAAAATTCATTTTCCTGGAGTGTTCTGGTTATGAAAATTGCTTGTTCCAGTGGTCGATTTCACTACTTCATTTACAGCGTAAGTGTTCACCGTGTTCCCACCGTGTTCTACTGACCCCTGTAGTTCTCATTTTGCTTCTGAGATGTGGGTCAGCAGTGTTGTCAGATTCTTTTTCTCCTGTAAAATATTTTAGTTTTAAATATTTGACACTGGAGCCTTCTAAAAGAACAGGTTGGGGGAAAAAAGTCTGACTGGATGGCATTTATGACCGAGAGAAGTATCATTGCCGTTGACCTCACAACTCTTCTTAAATAGTCACGAGAATGGTGACACAATTGTCAATTAGGCTTCCTGGGAACAGCGTTCAGCCCAGCTCAGCCTGTGTGCAGCAGCGTAATCACAAAGACCTTGTTTCTTTATAAGGAGCTGTTCAAGCCTATCATAACCAGGGCTCAACAAATATGAACTTCCTTTCTCAACAGCAGATTTAGGGGCCGTTGATGTCTCCAGCATGCATTAAAAGGATTTGTAGCATTGAAATGGAGCATTTAAGTGTTACCTCACATATTCAACCTAATTCTCTGACTCACAAGCCAGAGGTCATGTTTCTTGAAACCTTTAAGACCATTTCCAGTATGTGTACCATATAAATTAATAAAAATGCCTCAAATCTATTGTTTTATTTTATCCTAGGAATGCATTCTACATTCTGACTTATTGGAAAGTGTAGAAGGCAAGGGGTATTTGTTAATATCTAATAACTATTTACCCATCAAATCATGGTTTTGAATATTTAGTACTCAATATATTTGTAAGTAATAGAAATAAGGAAAAATTAGCATAAATTTTAAACTGTTCGCTATATTTTAACAACCCCTGTAATTTTCTTATGAATAAGCAAATACCAATTGCTTAAATACAATAGAAGTAATATAAATTTCAAACAAAAAGAATCTAATCAATTTATATCGCAATAGAAAGAAAAGACCACAACATATGTGCCTCAACCTGCCACGTCACCATCTTAAAACCAGATGGCCACATTTCAACTATCAGAAAGATAGCCGTCAAGAATGTTTCCTTCATGGATAAATTACGTCTGGTCTTACCCAATGAGAACCAGACCTATGTGCCTTATTTGTAAATGAACTTTTACCAGGCCTAGACCTGTTTCTCAAATTCAGAGGCAGTGAAGAGAAGATGGGAACAAAGCCAATAGTGCTTGCTTGGTCTATGAGACAATTATTATTTCTCCTTCAGGAAAGAACGCCAACCGTAATAATCTTATGTTAAGACAAACAATAGAGGTTCACTGTAAGAACTGCCAGAAACTGAATTAGGAAATCAGAAGAAGAGCAGCTGGGTTGGATCCTGTGTTGGTCACCTATCACTGAGTTTCCAGTCAGGAAGAGAGCTCAGCTCTTTCGTGTGATATGCATACAAAAATCCCAACACACTTTTACAGAGAATCTAAATTCTTCAGCAAATTACTGTGATGATTTTATCACAGCATTTCTTGGAAACTGAGTTGTGGTACGTAAGATTACCCAGAATGCTTTCAGCTCCCGGAGGTGAGTTACTGGAGTTGAACAAACAATGAAGAACACCTGAGAGAAAAACTCGTGTTAGAAGATAACAATAATGTTGATGTTTTAACAAATAGAGCACTAGAGCCATATTATCCTCACATATTCCTGCTACCTGATTGGTAATCATTAAATAAATTTGCAAGAAAGGCATATATTGACAAGAAGAAGGGAAAATGCTTGGGATCTGTTAAACATTATCCTCCAGAAATTCTTCAGAGATATGAAATCAGTCTCCATTTCTATACATGATAAAAATATACTGTGAAGATAGTTCTGTATATTTTTGAATACTTAATCTTTCCTTTGTGAAAAAGTTAAAGTTATTTTACAGCCATTAGTGACTTAGAAATTGTCCTGCTTTCTAGGTGCATACTATTTTCTATGGAGTATATCTTCATTTTTAACACAGTTTAGTATTGACCATTGTAATCAAAGAAGAGGAACGACTGAATCTAAATATGTCTCCTGTTGGTTTATTCTGAGTTGTCTACAAATACTTTGAATTTTATTTTATAAGAATCCCCACTATCACAATCTCATCATTTGTTTTGTGGTGGATTTTTATTACTGTTGTTGTTTTTCATTTGTTTGTTTGTTTTGTTTTGTTTTCCTTGCAGTTCTTGGGGCATCTGACTCACCTCCAATCAACTAGACTCCTGTGTGCCATAGATCATAGATGCATTGATTTTTAATAATTGTTTGTATACATTCTTCCTTAGCATCATTCCTTTACAAAGAGGAAAATTCACTTCTGGTAAAGGCATTAATAAATGGACACTCTATAGTGTTCACAAATGGATTTTGCCCACTTTCAACTGAAGAAATTTATAAATATACAAGCAATATTATTCTTCAAATTTTCTTTATAATGTGCAGCATTCTATGAATTCTATAGAATGGATGATTCGTTGGAGAACACACTGGAAGGTTAACAGATATCAGAATGGATTTTGAGGGCAAACCTATTTGCTACTCCCGGAACAGAGTAGATAGACATAGATAGTTAAGCTGTGGAGTACTCTTCCTTTCTGCTAAAACATGCCTGTAAACACTTGAGGTGGAAAACTTTGGCTTAGACCTCTAAATCACTGGTGTTTTGCATTTCTTTACATTAAAAACATAGTTACCTAATTCACCTCTATTTCTTTAGAACGCTTACCATCACAGTGTGTTTCCTGTTCCATAGAAAAGAAAGGCCATCATTCACTAGATTGAATGTCATAAAGCTTCAGGAAAGGTGAAGTGTCATCATCTATGGTTGGTTGTCTAGGTAGGTCCTCGGTTATTCTTGATGGTCTAGGTAGGTCTGGACACCATAGGAAGATGCAAAAATAGAACTTTGCAACAACTACTAAGGGTTCCAGGTAACATTATTAAAACTTGCTAGACAGAGGTATGAGACATGACAGTACCTCCCCAAAAGGTGGACTTCCAAACTGGAAATGAGCTGAGAGAAGAGTGGAGAACTTCTGGTCCCTGCCTCAGAACAAGCAAAGGGTAGCAATGTGGTGCATACAGAAATGGAGACTTGCCATACCTTTAGAGGGACCTGTGTAATCTGCCTAAAAGGTTTACCCCTCGAAAGTGTGGAAAGATGCTGCAGGATCAGCAAGAGATGTTAGAGGTTAGTGATGGATGAATTAGGATATGTAACTGCTGGGGGTGTGTCCACACAGGGCAGAATGGGAAATCCCCAGAAAAGTCCCACATACCATTTCCTCATATGACAGACCTGAAAGAAAAGAGAGCAGCCAGTGCTGATCACTGAAGGCTTAGAGGATTCTGTGGCTCAAAAGACATAGTTGACAGGGATTTAAGTATTACTCTCTCACCTATAAGAGCTTCCACTTAAAGCTTTTGGAAGAATGGAGGTAGCTTTCTGATTATGTTAATTCTCAGAAGAGAGAATATTTTGGAATGAGCTCCAGGCAAATAGGGATAGTCCTCGGCTTCATTCTAACCTGGAAGACCGGATTGGGGTGAAATGTGATCACTAACAAAACCAATTAAAGGTATATTTAAATGAAAATTTAAGAATCTTTTCTTCATATCTCAACTCTTGATTATCTCTATTAAATGGTTATGCTAACTACTATATCAAATAGAATTACCAGAAGATAATTTCTTAGCCAAACTGATTATTGAACTGTGGTCTCAACATTATATAAAAAATAGGTTTTAAGTGTAATAAATACTTCATTCCATTATATTTCACATTTGAATGGAGAACAACTAAAATGAGAAAAATCAACCAGGTAGAGTAGAGTTTCTAAATAATATCAATATGTATTCTCTCCCTCCCTCCCTCCTTCCCTCCTTCCCTCCCTCCCTCCCTCCCTCCCTCCCTCCCTCCCTCCCTTCCTTTTCATTCAATTCTTTGGTTCCTAGACTTCATACAAAAGAAAAAAGTAAATATAAATTAAGGGGAAATTTTGAATTATGTAAAATTTCTGTCTTAATAGTCATGTTTGGGGCAAAAGTACACCAATACAAAACTTAAAGAGTTAAATTTGTCATACTTAGAAGCCATCAATCTCCATTGTGGAGATACATATTGAAGAAAAAGGAGGAGAAGGAGGAGGAGGAGGAGGAGGAGGAGGAGGAGGAGGAGGAGGAAGAAGAAGAAGAAGAAGAAGAAGAAGAAGAAGAAGAAGAAGAAGAAGGAGAAGACATGTGAGGACATGTGAGGACTGATGCTACTCTCATTCCCAACATTTGGGATTTAGGATTGGGAGTTAGAGGAGTTGGAGAGGTGATTGAAGGGAATGATTTATGAACAATCTTGCTAACTGGACTGACTGAGAGCAAAGCAGAGCAACCAGAAATAAAGGCCAGGACCAAAAGGATGATTTATTGGTTCTTGCTTTATCCTGGCAGCACTGAAGAGGTGAAGTGGGTGCTAATAGTTGACAAAAAAAAAAAAAAGACCTCAGTGAAGTTCAAAGAATCTAGTCTGTATGCAGCAATACACTCACATTTGGATAAGAAAAGTAAGGAGTAGGTTGGTTATAAAATTTGAGCTTAAGAACACACTGAAGAGGCCCAGACACTGTGAACATAGTTTAGAAGACTTGAAGGAACATTACTGGTTCAATGCCATTCACATCACATTGTTCCTGTGGTCAAGAAGGAGGGAATTAGTGTTCCCACAATAATCTCAAAGTTAACTCAAATCTCTACAATCTGGAACAAAACAAATAATTGATTACATATTTCAAAAGGTTTGGTTTTCTATATTTATTTTTTCTATATTTGGTTTTCTATATTTCTAAATTTATTATTTTTAAAATTGTCTTCCAGTAAAAATTTTTTTTAAATTCCTGTCTTACTCCATAAGTTATAAATATCTTGTCTTTCTTTTCTCTAATATAATTTTAATCTGATAACATCTAATTTGGCTCTATAAATATTCAATATTTTTCTGTCATTTGCTCACATTTATCAAGTACTGAGCTCTTTATCAGATTAAATTTATGATCAAATCAGAGAAATATTCTAATTGTTATTATTTGTCTAGCAAGGTTAAACAATTAATCTTTGAAGATTTCAAACTCACCAAGAAATCTACAACTTTGGGTGAGCGTGACAATTAAAACTGTTCAACTCATCTTCTCTATCAAAAGTATCTTTATAGCAGTTGCTGATAGGATTAAATATACCAAAGGACTTGTTTCTACAATTCAAATGATAAATTATCACTTATTTATACACTTGTTCATGGCTTCTAGACAGGAATACCAACATTAGTGACTAATTTCCAGGAAGCCCCTGAGAAATCTAAACATTACAGACAAGGGCCGGTGAGACAGCTGTGAGTATAAAGGTGCCTGCCACCAAGCCTGATGACCTGAGCTCAGTCTCTGGGACTCACGTGGTAGAAGGAAAGAACGACTCCTTGGGCTGTCCTCTGTGCTCCTTACAGGCTCTGTGGCAAGCACAGTGCTGCTTCCCCACAGCAAATTAAAAAGGATTGTAACAAAATATATTAAAATAAAGAGGAACAGGGCCACAAAGAAAGACGTCAAAAAAGGTATACAGAAAAAGTGAAAGATAAAAGCTCAGAGAAAAAAGATAGAAGGATTAATTTAAGTTAAGAAAAGCTGGCTAGAGCATCAGAGTTTCTCTGCCTTCCTCGGGAATCCGCGGTTTGGATCGATCGATCCTTCCTGTGCGGTCTCCCCAGGCCTGCGGGTGAGCGGATCGCCGGGTGCACGGGTGAGAGGCACGGTATGAGCGGCGTGGTCATAGCGAGCACAGGGAAGGAGCAGCGGCCGGGGGCTCCCCGGGTGACCCTTTGGAGCGCGACAGAGCTGGGCAAGAAGAGGAGCTACAAGGATCAGGGACACCTGTACCCGCACAGTGGATGTTAATCACCTTGCTGATTGCTTCTCAATTGGGAACTAGTGGAGAGCACAGCGCCCTGCGAGACCTGAGCTCCGTGGCAGGGATCAGTACAGCTGTGGCTACAGAGGCAACGAGGGAGAAAATAGATTCGTCAGTCAAAGAAAACACTAAAGACAAAAAAGTCGTAACACAAAATGTCCAAAAAATCTGGGACACCATGAAAAGACCAAACCTAAGAATAATAGGGATAGAAGAAGGAGAAGAATACCAACTCAAAGGCACAGAAAATATATTCAACAAAATCATAGAAGAAAACTTTCCTAACCTAAAGAAAGAAATATCTATGAAGATACAAGAAGCTTACAGAACACCAAATAGGCTGGATCCAAAAAGAAGTCATCTCGCCACATAATAATCAAAACATTAAACATACAGATCAAAGAAAAAATATTAAGAGCTGCAAAGGAGAAAGACCAAGTAACATATAAAGGCAAACCTATCAGAATAACACCAGACTTCTCAATAGAGACTATGCAAGCTAGAAGGTCCTGGACAAATGTTATGCAGACACTAAGAGACCACGGATGCCAACCTAGACTATTATATCCAGCAAAACTCTCAATCACCATAGGCGGAGTAAACAAAATATTCCATGATAAAACCAGATTTAATCAATACCTATCCACAAACCCAGCCTTACAGAAAGCACTAGAGGAAGAATCCAACCTAAAGAAGGAAGATGAAGTCCTCAATACAGTCTGAAGAGGATGATTTTGTTCCAGAGCTACATAGAAATGTTCACCCCCGAGAGAGGCCCGATTGGGAAGAAACACTTAGTGCGATGATAAACCAGTTTCATATATATGTATATAGTATATGTAAGTAAAGGTGACTGAAGAATTACTCACAGGAAAATAGTACAGTATGTTTTGTTGCTTTGTATGTTTATTGAGTAAATGTTTCCAGGTACTGTTTTAGATGCTGTAGGTAGAGAGGTAGAATATAATGTGAAATAACCATTGCTGGCTGTATGAAAAGGCTACAGATGGCCTTTGTGAGAAGGTGAGATATGAGCAGACACTGGAGAGTGTAAAGGAGCAATAGTATGTTTATCTGGGAACACATTAGGTAATGGAAGAACAAGTTAAATAAAGGCTATGTCATAGAATTAAAAAAATAAATAAATAAGTTAATACACAAAAGAACTGAGTAGCTGCCTTGTCAAAATGACAGAAATGGTGGCCAAGTTTATGAATAAGTGTTCAGTGTCAATTGTTGTCAGGGAAATGCAAATCAAAATCACAATGGATTATCAGGGTACCTGTGTTACCTAGCAAGGAAACTGAATAGAAGCAACAACATGATGTCATTGGTAGGAATGTAAATTGTTTTGCCCACTGTAGAAAACTGTATGTTGATTCCTAAAAGAGAAAAAAAATGTGGAACTATTATATATATGACTGAGCAGCACCACATATGCTTATATAGCCCAAGGATTTGTTTTTTCACAGTTGTTGTGTGATATTCTGTTTGTGTTCTGAAAAATAAAGCTTGCCTTGAGATAAAAAAAAATATTAAAAATAAAAAGCGTAAATATAGGAAGAGTTCGTTACAAAATTTTCAGACAATGTAAATAGTAATATAAGATAATTCCTCAGTCATGATCACTATAAACACCCTTCTATATTTGGTTCCATGTGTTCCCAGTACATAAGACTCACTTAGAGAGTTCCTTCTCCCCTGTACAAGAAACTGACATCAGTTCATACATCTCATGTGCTTCATTCCATTTGTATATTTATTTTGTGTTTTTCCTGAGGCTGGAGAGATGGCTCAGCTCTTAAGAAAATTCACTGTAAGAAGTCTTGGGTTTGGTTCCCAGCACTCACATAGTGGCTCACAACCTCCTATAATTCCAGCTCCTTCTTCTGACCTCAGCAGGTACCATGTCTATTGCTGCACATATACACATGCAAGTAAACACTCATACCTGTCAAATAAAAATAAATCAATCTTAAAACATACCATCTACATCCCAATTCCATCTACCAGTCTGTAGACTGATGATACTTTCTGTGACTAACACAATGTAACATTCTCAGGATGAAAAGTCTCAAGCACAAGTATCACACTGCATTATTAATACCCATAATCTACATTAAAAAACAAAATTGAAATTAGAGACATTTTCCTAGTGTATTGCCTTGTTGTATGTATTGTGGGCACACATTGCAAACTTCTCTATTCTAAAACTATGTTATAGACACATCTTCCCAGAAAGGCTGAGTTTTCCTTAACTCATTCACAGTTATGTCTCAAGAGACAAGTCCAGCATGGGAAGGAAATGTTTGATGAACATGGGAATGAGTGAATGAGTGAACTGGGCACTCCACTTTATGATACTAAATAGTCTATTTCATTAAAATGGCGATTTTAGCATTATTATTGAAGCTAAAAAAATTCAGTTATCCCTACCCATCACAGATTATCCAACACATTTCAGAGAATTCATCTGTATATTTTTCAAGGACTTACAGTGGAGTTTAATGCAACTTTGCAAAGATGAAAACAGAAGAAAAGTCTAATGCATAAAAGAACGCAGTGATACATAGCTAAGAGGAGGCATGGTTCCCTACAACAAGCTTTCTTGCTCAAATCATTTTAGTAACTAAATTTTTAACAAGCAATAAAGCAGATATTTATATTTATGTACGTAGCAGTCAATTTATGTTCCACAAAAGCTAAATTCCCATCCTCAACAATGCTTTATTCTCGTTGACATTAGTTTACAACAAATGGCACAATTGTGCAGAAAGAAAGGAAGAAAAACTCCATAATAAAAACCATTCACTGTGCCAGATCTGTCATTACATTTTCCTGCTCAGCTGCCAGATGTATTGCATTATACTATCAAATTGATAGATCTAGTGTTATTTCTACATTTACCATTTTACAACAACAAATAGAAATATAAGAAAGCTTGGGTAACAAATCTTGCTTAATATGTATGTGAAGGAGACAGTTTGTCTAAGAGAAAAATATAACTGATGACAGATTTCATTTCAGTCTGCTTGTGCTTATTAAGATGTCTACAAACAAAAAGCCAGATCTGGGTACATCTCTCTCTGCAAACAAAGGGAAGTTTTAATTGCTTTAATCAGCATTTGCATTGTCTTCATGGTGACACAGAAAAACAATTCAGTTCTAATCAGGCAACATCTTCCAGAAGGGAAATCTTCAGTTTAGAATTGAAGCGAACCTAATAACATGTTGCCTATAATTCTAGAATAAAGTTTAACAATGTAATACTGTGCTGACTTCTATTTAAATTATTCCTAAGCCATTAATAGAAAGGCTGGTGCTGGGTTTTTTGCTATGTCCTTATTAGGAATATCATTTTCAGATATAAAAAGTGACTCCCATAAAATGAGGAAGCAGACTGAGCAATCAACCCAAATGTCAGCATACGAGCTATCTTCACCAACAATATCTCAGACATAAAGAAGTCTTTGCTTTCCAGGTCTCCTTTTCAACTTTGCCCCTCAAATATGTATTGCATCGCTAGCAAATGCTAGATTATGATATAAATTAGCAATATGTTAAAAATAATGAAAGAAGTTTGGTGTGTTGAAGTAAGTCTGCAGCCTTACATTTCGAGAGGGAGCATTTTCAAAACTCTTGCTACTTACCACAAGGAAGGATGTTAAAAAAAAAGAAAGAGAGAGACAGAGAGAGACAGAGAGAAAAATAAAAAGAGAAGACTCTGCTGGATAAATGTCACCACAAGCTTCCATAAGGCAAAAAGATTCTCCTGTTCTTGGTCTAGTGTCAAACATATATCACCTGCATCCTGCAAAATGCAGCACTGATTCTACTCAGAAATCTTATTATTGGGTGGGGAGTTTAAAATGCAGAATGGATGAAAATTAAGCTTTAAAACTGGAAATAGCAAGATATAGAGGCTGGCTCTAGACCTCATCATTTGAGTTCTGTAATCTTGGGTAAGCTTTTCCCCCTCTTTCCTAGGCCTGGATTTGCTCATGTATAAATAAAGGTTTGTTCTATTTTGCATGAGAAAAAAACCCACAGAGCCTCTTGCATGGAGCAAGCACTGTGCCAGTACTGAGAATGTGGGGCCTTTCCTTCTTAAGTCACCTTCTATTGTGTGGGTACAAATGAGTTCAACAGCTTTATCAGCAACATGCAGACTGTAGTTTCAGGGCCACATGGGACACTTATATTTCTTCAGACACCTGTGTCTTCAGAAAGTACAGTTTATGTATATATAATAGAATTGGGTCATAAATTCAAGCATACTTATGAAAAAAACCAT
This sequence comes from Peromyscus attwateri, assembly GCA_902168425.1. Taxonomy (NCBI): domain Eukaryota; kingdom Metazoa; phylum Chordata; class Mammalia; order Rodentia; family Cricetidae; genus Peromyscus; species Peromyscus attwateri. The sequence continues at coordinate 26,081 of CABHPP010147073.1, forward strand.
GCAAGCAAAGATGCTGTCTGGAGATGCTTACATGCATAGAAATGGATTTAGCTGTACATTTCTTTTCATCTTTTTGGTTTTTATAAATTGAATGTCAAAAGATGTCACACCTTGGCTCTACCTTTCTTCAGAGGACTGGGTAATTTTGAACAAATTACGCAATACCTATGCTTCAGTCTGCTCAGTTCTAAATAAGGACTTAACTCATGAGATGGTTATTTGAATTAAGTAGGTTAAGTATATGACTCTCAGAACAGAGCTTGGATTATATCATGGGTTGCTGATGTATGTCAGTAGTAGTCATGACATGGCTCACAAGACAAAATTTGGCAAAACCCAAAAGCAAGAGCCCAAAATCTTTAAGCAGCCACATCACATACTTTAACCAACAAGACAAAAATCTGAATAACAGATACATTGTGGGTTTTGAGAGGATGATGCTCTTTCTCAGGACTCTGCCTTCCTCCTCCATGCCTTTAGCTGGGGAACTACACTTACCTATGAAAGATTTTAGGTAATACCAATTATTAGGAAAGGGGCTCTAACAAATGTGTCCTTCTCTTCTGGAGTCACCCTATGACTTCCTGCCTAGGAATTCCACAAATATTAAGTGCAAAAATAATTAAGAAAAGACTTATTCTTTCAAGGAGGTCATACCCATTTGGTGAAGAAAACTTAAATACTACCACGAAAGCATACATTCTACAAACTAGTGGTTATAACATAATTATATGTTATGGTATATATTATATAATTATAACATAATCTACATGATTATCAACTCCATGAATATAAAAGCCAAGTCTTATTTATCTGTATGCCCTGCAGAGCCTAGTAATAATATTCACAAAATGTTTGTTGCATTGAACTGAATGCCTTAGCAAGTACAAATGAAAACAGCTTGAGTAAATAATTGCCAAGAGAATGTCATGTCAAGAAGTGATGGCAGCACAACTCTGAGGTCCCCATGGTAAACCCGGAAGATGTGGGAAGTCCCAGCTTTGAGTTCTGAGTTTCCAGTGAGCCAAATTATCTTGGAAACATGAGTGGCAATGAGGTCAAAGGGCAAATATAGCCCATCCCGGATCCACATAATTTTCAATAAATTGAGTATTAAGATATTTCTTCTTCAAACAGAGTACCCTAATAAGAAAGATTTGCTTTCTGTGAATAATTGTGTAACTTGATTTATAAATACTATCCCTAATTTTATAGCTTTAATTATTCTATCCAGATTACACACTTACATAAACATGAATATAAGTATGTCAGTCCTTGAAGTATGTTGGTTAGGGACAGTGTTGTCACAGGGAGCTACCATTCTAGAACAGATGTTTTCTTTAGCCACCAAAGACAAGTAAAAAATGTTGTCATGGGCTATGTTAGTCAGGAAAAAATTCTTGTATGCCCTTTTGTTCATTACTTTTTTTTTCTGTCTCTAAAGAACACATACTATTTGTTCAGTTTACTTTATGCCTTAAACAGAATTTCAAAATTAATTGCCCTTATCTTAGATTAAAAACTTGAATACACCGAAGATATGGCTTATATAACACAAAGAAAAAAGTCTTGGTGGAATCTTGACAAGTGCCTTCTGTAGTTACTTATCTTTGATTGTTCTCAATTTCTCAGTGTCTTGATGCTGGGTGTGTCATATTTAGACCAACAGTACCAGCATCCCAGCTGCAGCAGCATCTCAGCAACACCAGCATCCCAGCTGCAGCAGCATCCCAGCTGCAACAGCATCCCAGCTGCAGCAGCATCCCAGCTGTACTGTTGTTCCATGGGACACTAGTGGAGATGCAGTGCTTCATACCTTACCTTAGGCCCACTGAACACGGCTCTGTACTTTAACAAGTACCCACAGGATATGCATGCATACTTCAGCTGGGGAAGCACAGTTTCCAAAGGCTACATTTTGTAAAACACCAAGGGAAACACAGGGTAAGAGTGAGTGGTCACTAGTCAGTCCTGTGATGTCTAATGCCGTTGTTCATCAAAGGAGCTACAAGGAAACTCTGGGGTTGGGTTACAAAGAGGGCAGGCAACCAAATGAATTTTTTAAATGATTTCTGCATCAAACTCTCATATTGGTTGAATGAAAAAGGAAAAAAAAAAGAGTCTTTTTTACTTAGTCTTTTAAAGTTGCTGCAGGGTATCATGGACAAGCAGAAGTGGGCAGGGATATCTAATGTGCCTCTCTCTCAGGTAGGCACCATCTGAGATATAAAGGACCCAGCATTTAAATAAAGACAAAACACAACTTTTTCATTTGTAAAATGTCTACCAAGTCAGAAATAAAAAAAAAAATCTGAAGGAAGCATATTGGAAGGATGTGTTGGAAGGATATTATCATCTATTAAGGTTATTCAATGAGTGTGTTTTGTGATGTTTCCTAGATAATCTATTGCATTATGATAATAGAATTCCATGTGCATTAAGCTGTAGAGAAAATACATAAAAATATTTATATCTCATTTGCTCTTGAATAAAACTTCATTCTGTCCTGTGGTGCTTGTCTATTGCACACCTATTGCCTATTACCAGTCACAAAGTATCAACACTGAATTATTCTGTCAAGTGTGAGTCTGGGAACTTTGCACCTGCCAGTTCAGACTGATTTTCAATATTGTGTGAAAATACCAAGGAATGACCTGTCAGTCTATGTTAGTGACATGAGTCCTGTTCATGTTGCTCAATGGTTTGTGGAGTGTATCTTAGAGGGATTATTTTTATATGGTTCAGTACATCTCACCATCCCAGAGAATGATTATCTTGCATACTCGGTACTGAACAAAAGCAGAACTACTAAGCAGAAAGAGTTTCTTCAGTTGGTAATTATATGTGAATATTTGAGCACAAATTATGACTTACCATTTTTGCTGTTTGATTGTGTGTGTGTGTGTGTGTGTGTGTGTGTGTGTGCGTATACATATGTGTGTATGTGTGTGTTGTATGTTAGAGGCCAACTTCAGGTGTCAGTCCTAAGGATGCCATTAATGAAGCGGTGTCACCATATCTTCCGGTCCCATACTTGCACACAAATGCTTTACCAATAGAGCTAACTCTTTAGCATTATGGTTTAGTTTAGGCTAAGGCTAGTTATACTCTGATTATAACTAAATGAAAGGCTCTAATCAGAAATAAGTGCATATTTTGTACAAATGAAAGCCTGGACCATTTGTGCCCTGGTATTATCACTGAACTTTAATAATAGTATCCCTCTTGTTATGATGACCAATATAAAATCACACCAGCATGTAAAAGAGATCTACAGCAGAAATAGCCCAACTTATTTCTGAACCCTATGAAGCTCTCTTTAAATTTAAATAAACCTTGAATTGAGGAAAATTGCTTAATCTTTCATTGGATACATTCTTCACATTTGAACAAGTGTCAACAATAACAGGCCTGGGAGGTAATAACAACCTCTTTGATTGAGGATCTTTGCTGGTTGACCTAAGATGTGTTTGGCCTGGGGCTGGCCTCAAGTTTCATTCTTCATCCTTTGCATTGGATTAGAAACATTCAGCTCTGGTTCCAGGCAATAGAAACAGGAGCTAGTCCACTAGGAATATGCACTGTCTTCACTAATGCCTGAGTTCCACCCACAGTCAATCATGTCTTAGGCACTGTTCTCAGACCTCTACTCATAGTAACTCATTCCATCCCTATGATAGCTTACATATAAAGTGCCCCCTGTAGGCTCACGCTTTGAATGCTGGAGACGAGCTGATGGTGCTATTTGGGGAGTTAGGGTAAACTTTGGGAAGTGGAAGATAGCTGGAGGATGTGGATCTTTGGGGGCATTCATTTGGAAGTCACATCTGGTCCCTCTCTCTTTCTCTCTACCACCTGTTTGTAGTGAGAAGCAGCCAGACACGCCTGCCCCCTTGCTATAGCATTTCCTAACAGGTCCAGTATCATGGACCAAGTACTGTGGATTGAATTCTCCGAAATAAAAGTAGGAATCAGTCTTTCCCTTTTCAAGGCACTTTCCTCGGTTGTTAGGTCATAACAATGCAAAAGCCTAGCACAATTCCAATCAATCATTTACTGGTGAGAAGACTAAGGGACAGAGGGTTAAACTTCACCCATGTCACACAACCCGTAACGACAACCAGCACAGAGTTCTAGGCAACTACACTCTGTGCAATAGAAGCTGCTCAGGGATCTGAGGTACTCCGCATGTGACATGCAATCATCAGTGATTTCTCCACACTATGCTGTGTATAATTGAAACCTCACAACCACCAAATGAAGGAGAGTATATCAGGATTACACTGTGCTATCGTTTGCATGTCTGTCACATAAAACCTGGTGACATTTAGTTTCCAAGTGTGTTGGTTTAAATAGGTATGGCCCCCATAGGCTCATATATTTGAATGCTTGGTCACTAGAGGATGGCACTATTTTTAGGAGGTGTGTCCTTTTTGGGGTATGTGTGGTGCTATTGGAGAAAATGTGTCACTGGGGGTAGATTTGGGGGTTTCAAATGCTCAAGCCAGGCCTAGTGTCTGTTTCTGCTGCCTGCTGATCCAGATAAAAAACTCTCAGATACCTATGCAACACCATGTCTGCCCACAAGCTGACATGCTTCCTGCCATGATGATAATGGACTATACCTCTGAACTGTAAGCAAGCCCCAATCAAATGTTTTCCTTTATAAGAGTTACCAAGGTCATGGTGTCTCTTCACAGCAACAGAAAACTAAGACACCAAGATACTGGTATGGAGGTGAGGCCATTTAGAAGTCATTAGGCTTTAGGGTACATGTTTGCTCTGTGAAGTGGGTTCACTCTTTGATTTTCTGCCATGTGAAAAATATCTTGCTGATAGCAGAAACTCAGCCTTCATCAGAGACTCAGCCTACAGAACTATAAGAGAAAATATCCCTGTTATTTATAAATCACTCTGCTTCAGGTATTTTAGTATAGTTCCGTAAATGGACTAACATCCTCATACCCAGTTTACATCATAAGAAACAATCTAACTAATGGAGGATGCAGAGATGGTAGGGGAGAGAATCACGAAGAGATAAAATTCATTCAATCTCTCATGCTCCTGGTCAGTTTTAGACACAGCTTCAAGTCTATCACAGAGCAGTAAAGATCATCAGTAAAGATGCTTTGTATGAAAACTGTACATGTTGGTCAGGAGGACTGAAAAAATGGGAAAGGATGATTATCAAGTTTGAAACTCTTGTCAGATGCAGCCTACTCCTTTCCCTAAGGATTATGCCTAGTCTCTACCATTAATGCTAAACTGATGATCAGGAGGGAGACCATGCATAGTACTGGAAATCTAGCTAAGTACTCAGTGCTAGTGTAACCATGGTTATTGGAGAAGACTCTGCCACTACAAACTTACTAACATAATCCCTAACAACAAACTAATCATGTGTCCTTATACCCACAGATAAGCAGTCTCCACATCAGGGAAATGACTCTTCAACAGACAGAGATCACTAAAGAGTTGTGGTGTCAGTCCACTGGATACAAGAAAAACAATAATCCATCACCTAAGGATCAGGGAACATTACAGAAAGACGGAGCAGAAAGATTTTAAGAGCCAAAAGATCAGGGAGTTTGCAGTGAGATTGTGTCTCCTAGTAATGTCAGAAGCTACACCCATTAAGTCTCACCAACAGGACTGTCTAAACATAATCTGAACAAGAAAAAAAATGGACAGGCCAGAGTGAACAGGGGAAAGACCACAAGACCTCATCCCCAGAAAAAAAAAAAACTACAGACAACTGGGGAAAACAGGGAACAGGAAAGGTGGTCTTTCCAGTGAAGAATACACCAACTGATTTTTCAGTGCCAAATGGTCACCCTCAAAACATACATGCAAGTACCATTAGAAAAGATTGAGCTGGTTATATTGAGAAATATATATGTATATACATATGCTTATATGCACGTAGTAACAATGAAAAAAGAGACCATGGATTTGAAAATAAGCAAGAACAGATACGTGAGAAAATTTAGAGGGAGAAAATGGAAAGGAAAATGTAATTATTACATTATAATCTTAAAACTTACCAAAAAAAGTTAAACTATGCCACCCTACCACCAGGGTTAACATTACCACCTAGGTTACTGCTTCAGGTCTCATATCTGCTTCTCACTCAACCTCCAGGCAAGTTCTGAGGTTTCTCAGGAGGATAGATGGCATGCATCAGTTAGAGGCTTTCCCTGCCTCTGTCTTCTTCCTCGTTCACTGACCTTCCCATGAACTCTATCAAGATTTATCTCAGAAATTGCTTCCACCAGGGTCACTACCACGACCTTCTTCTTCAGAATAGGTCATACCTGGCCCTGACTTTTCTATGCTGTCTCAATGTTCTTTTTATGTGTGTGTGCATTGGGTATCTAGTTCTCCAAATACAGCACCTCTTGCCCCGAAGCAAAGACTTTTTCTTCCACCAGTTCTCCATTGCATCACATTATGCTTCAGACAGAGTAGGATCCTAATGAGTGATTAGTGCACGAACGCATTAGCAAAAGTGTCTCCTACTCTCATGGGAAGGTACTGGAAGCCTCCACTGAGAATCATAAGCATCTCTTCTTGTTCTTTTACTTTTGTAAGGCTCTAAAAGAGTGTGTAAGGGACAGAAATGCAAATCATAAGAATGCAGGAAGAAAAGGATTTGTCAAAGATCTTTTGTGTGGCCCTGATGGGAAATAAAAATGGACAAAAACAGCAAGGTTTACTTGGGTTTTTCTATGTCATAACCAAATCAATGAAAAATCCCTTCTTTTCTGATCTCACCAAGGGATTTTATTTTAGATTTACTTTGAATGTTTTCACTTTGGGATAATTTTTCGTTTGCAGAACAGTTGCATAGGTAATACAGAGTACTCTTAGGAAATCCACACTCAGTTTTCCCTGGTGTTCACATCTTTCACAACAAGGTATGCTTTTGAAAATTATGATTCCAACATTGATGCATAACTGCTAACTGACCTCCATGGTTTATCACTGTCTCACTAGTTCCCCCTCTCCTTTCTTTCTCTTCCAAGATCCCATCCAATAAACCATACCACGATTAGTCTCCGTGCTCCTTAGCTCTCTGTGACATTCTGTAACTTTCCTTGCTTTTAATAACCTTGAAGCTGTGTTATAACCCTCTAGCTTGGCTCAATGTTTGACAAGATTCCAGCAGAAGAGAAATGTAAGATTATAATCTTTGTTATACTTTTCTGAAATATCATGAGTCTTGACAGATTCATTCCTTGCTCCACTCCCAGGCTCTCTAAACCAAACAACTCTCCGTCCTACAATAAATGACCTTTAACTCCAAGTCCCCAGAAAGAGTAGCGGCATATGTTGCCTATGACTTAGGCATCTGTCAGTAACATTTCATCTACCAGTACAAGAAAGAATATGGGTCTGAGTCCATGCAAATGGCTTAAAAGTAATTAAGGAATATAAACTATACATTTTAAAGATTGTTGAAATTCTGTATGTGTCAAACTTGAAAAGATTAATTTACCACAATGAATACCAAAGTGGAAAGCACTGGTTTGGGAGGTAAGACATTCTTAGTACATTTTCAAACTGTGCCACTTAACAAACTGATTTCAATACCAGTTTTAACCTCAGTAGTCCCATGGGTATCCTTTGGAATTGGAATTGTATAAGGTGATGACATGGCTAAGGCAGTTTTGTAATCTTTATAGTCTGAAACGTAGGTTTTTGTTGGTCACAAGGTAAAAACACTAAAAGACCAGAAAAGGGTTCTTGACTGCTATAATTTCCTATTTCAAATGTCCTTTCTTTGATGTATCTGATTTTTAGAAAGCTCTAAGAACTGTTTTGAAGCTATAACAAGACTTGTTAAGCGGACTTCTGCCACTGAATGTTTACAATGTAACAAAGACTTATTTTATCTTCACTGAGCCCTACCACACAAGATTCTTTTTTGAAGATAGAAAAACTGAGATCTGAGGTCCAGAGAGGTTGTTGTAATTTATAAAGGACACACAAGAAGTAGAGGAAACAGAGTGTGCATTATTATTGGCTCAAGCATGACACGTCTTAACAGAAAATCTAGATTGGATATTTAAGAAACTTCTTTGAAGTTTTTGCCACACACAGTGAGGGTGCTCTTACTCATGTGTTAATGACTTGCAAGCTGAGGATGCTGGTTCTGCCTCCTTTGTATTGCTCATTAAATGTAAAATTATTGCTTCCCATTCTTTCAACACATTTGTTACATGATTTTTAATCTTGATGTAATTTTAGATCTACAAACCATAGCAAATTAAATGAAATAAACAGTTATTTTTAGGATCTGGGGAAAGGATACAAACATTTGACCATAAGTTTCACACATTGACTTAGAAATAATTTATCTTCCCCAAGATCCTGCATGCCCAAGTACCTATCATCTGGCTCCAGGCTCAGCATTTCCCCAATAAGGAGCTGACTGGCTATATGGTGTGAGTGAAATCACCCACTGTTCCAGCTCTTGCTGTCAGAGAGCCTCCTGAATAATCTAGCTTACTCACTGCAGGGAGTACTGGCCATTCCAGTAAAGTGGTGGTTTGAATAACAAGTTTTCTATGCTTGATCCATAATTGAAACAATTACTATTGCTGTGCTCTTCCTTTGTTTCTATTTCTTTCCTGTCCTGGTGGTTTCTCAATGTTGCCTTCCAATACAAACGCAATGTGGCAACAGAATAAAGGACAAATATGCTTGGGTGTATGGTGTACCCATTAAAGAACGCACACAACCAGCCATCACCCTTTATAGCAGGATTTATTAGCTTACTTAAGTCTGAGAAATTCAGTATGTACCTTTCAATACCTTTTCATGGCTGGCTAGAGTCCTTCTTATAGCCTCTTTCTTCACCATATCAATTCCTTTGGACTCAACTAACTTGACAAATGAAAAAAGACCAGTTGAAGAAGTTACTTGAGCCAGCCAAAGATTCTAGAATTAGACAGCATACCAGAACCACAATAGTTCAAAATATCCTTAGTCCAACACATACATGGATTATATTTATAACCAGAATAAATGTACTAACTAACACACAGGAATAATCTTATTGGTTGTTGTAGGCATTTGTCTTCGAGGCACATGGTCTACAACTGCTGTAATTGGCTTGGTTGTTTAATTACAAGAATGTACTCTTGGGTTAAGTTATGATTTGTTCTCATACCAATCTAGATATATTTTGCTATGTAAAACAGGTGCTTTGACCTAAATTTGTCAGTCAATTACAGAGGCTGGTTTAGACCAGATTTATTTCAGCTCAACAAATCTTAAAAGTCTTTGAAGATATTTCTAAGTTCCCCAGGGAGGCAGAGTCACATGAACTTTGTTCCCTAATCTGCCTGCTTTCCCACTATGCAGTAGAGTAGTAATAACTAATTTTTATTCCTTCCACTGAGTGGCATCTAACTTTCTCAGCTGATGGCCCCTCTAGACACAGCACCATGTTGCTATCAGTGGCAAGGCTGTCAGTTACATCTGGGTCAAGACGGTGTAGGCCTCTTCCACCAGCAATGCTGTTTTCCATGCCACTGCATTCCGCTGTTGTTTCCACAGAGAGAAGTTACTGGATCTCTTCCTCATATGTTTGCTTGCTCTGACACTAGAGATGGATCCCGCCAATCCTTATTCACCAAGCACTCAACTAGAGTCCCAGCATCGGATCCCCCTGCCCTAGTCTTTCCTAGCCTGGTGCATTCACTGTGAGCCCCTCATTGATGTTACCTGGCAAGTTTTACATCAGCCATTTTCAATGGGTGCCAGACTTGCTTGAATCATAAGGTGAATACCATTTATGATCCAGTTTTCTCTATCATTCTCTAAAGAGGCCAACTTTCCACAACACTGCTAATGTAATAGTCATAATGAAAATGCATTTCCTTATTACATAAGAGCTGCTTATGAAATCCCAGTACATTTCTCACAGCCAGATTAAACATTTTATTGCCTTTATTTTTCATCAAGTATGCAAATTCTTTTTAGCAGGTTTCATTCTTGATTTAAAACCATTTTTCATGGAAAACTAAATCATTTATGGCCATATGGTCTCATGACAAAGCATAGTTAAGAAAAAACTCAGTGAGTTTTATACCAAAATACCTCTTTGATGTTCCTTCAAGTGAAAGAAACATACTTCGTAGCCGCAGAGAGAGGTGCTGTGAGAGAGAACTCTTAAATGTCGATAAACATGTAATGCGAGTACTTGCCAAAGATAAAAGACCATCAGTTTTCCTTTGCAGGAAGGGAAGATGTGGTTTGTTTCTCAGCAGTGAGAGTCAAAACAATGCATGGGAGAGAAAGGAAGGATGCTTTTTCAGGGAGGGAGCAACGTGAATTTTGAAGTGACAAGACCACATTAGCTGTTGGCATTCTGTACTGACATGTCTCACACAGTTTCTCTCTTGGGTTCAAGGAATTCAGGAAAACCTGTGGAACTACCAGTAATAGAAACAAGGATCACCCAGTGACCGCACACAACACAGTTTGCACTGCAATGCAGACAATCCATTTGTACTACAGTTAAGTCCCAGAATCTATTGAAAGGTCGTGCTTATATTTTTATGTGTAGATAAGTGAGCCAGGGTTCAGAATGGAAAAGTAAATTCTTGATGACTATAGCTAATAGGTAGCAATTCCTGGATCTCAGCTCAGGGAGGTCTGACTTCACAGACCACATTCTTCCTGCAATTTTATTATGCCTTTTGATAAATAAACAAATAATCAGAATTGTTAAGTATCCCTTAACTTATTTTGGCCAACTCTCACCTGGGATAGATATTCAAAAAAATCAGAAAACAATTATCAAACAGTCAGTAGCAATGCAGTATCAGGACAAAACACCTGCACGGAAAGTCATCAGTGGAAGAGTGTGAGCCTTCAGACCACCACTGGTTAACTAATTTTATCATCTTGACAAGATATTTAATTTGCCTAAGCATTTATTTCCCTTATGAAAACAAGCTTCTTTTCAAACAGACCTCTTAAAGAATTAAATGGCATGTGTGTGTGTGTGTGTGTGTGTGTGTGTGTGTGTGTGTGTGTGTGTTTTACCTGTTTCTTTGTTGGAACAATAAGATGATGCTAACACTTATGGCACTGAAGTCTACCTGCAAGACCATGGATTTTCTTCAAAATCCTTTCACTACTTCCCATAGCCCATCCCAGTCTAATAGCATGGCCTGGTCATGGTGGCTTCATCATCTTTTTCTCTTTAAGAAAACATTACTCCCATATGTCCTGCCTTCCTTAACTCATAGCTTTCCTGATCTGGTAAACAACATGATGGTTTATGATAAAGTCAAAAAGCAATTAATTTTCATCCCAGTTTGGAGTGATACTTCAGAATGAAAGCCTCTAAAGTAAACTCTTGTTTTGTGTCTTGAACAAAATTTTGTTCGCACACATAACCTTTACCTTAATTCTCAACTGTTTCTTCTTTTGCTCATAAACCAGTTTTTTTACCCTGATGACAGATAAATGCTATTCATGTCCTAGACATTTTTTTCTTTCCCCCTTTCCCTTTCTGCCTTTTTTCTCCTCATCTCTGGCATTCTGCTTTCAGTCAAGACACAAAAATCTCATTGCCCACTTTCTTTCATACAAAGATAGCTAGAAGAATGAGCAGTACAAGTCTTTTGCAAATTAGGATCTAAATCTGACCGGGAATCCCACTTTGCCTCAATACAGTCAAAGGAAAAGGTCTGCAAGTGCTAACAAGCCTGTTCACTCTAGTCTGTGAGGACTTTTACATATTTAAAAGCAACAGAATCTGTACCCTGTAAGATATGGTAGCTGAAGACAGTGCTAAGAACATAGTCTAAAAGAAAACAGTCATTGTTAAGTTCCTGCCTTTTAAAAATACAGACTCCAGGAGTGAGCCATGGGAAATGTTCACCAAATTCAAAGTTAAGTTAGATATGAAAATTTTACTTTAATAGACCAAGGCATTTCCCCGATTCTTTTTGTTGGGAAAGAGACTTACAGGAAGATATGGATTTCAAAATATGATTTAATGAATGTTTTGGATTGTAGAAGGGCCCGAGGACCAGGCGAAATCCAATAAATATTCTGAACTTTCAAGTATGATCAACTAATATGTAAAGACAGACAGAAAAGCCTGCAGAAGTGGAAGAATAAGAAAAAGAAAATGTACCTGTGTTTTAGATCTGTGATGAAAATGTCCTGGAAGCAGTGTGACCTTACTGAAGGATGAAAAGAACTGTTTGAAAAAGAAGATATATGCATGCAACAGCAATTAAAGAAAAAAAGAGGCCATGTATTTGAAAGAGAGCAAGGGGCGGGTATATAGGAGGTTTTCAAGAGAGGAAAGAGAAGGAAAAATTATATAATTTTTTTATATAATATATTATAATGTCAAAATAAACAAAAAATGTTTTAAAGAGTGTTCTTACTAGAGAGAACAGTGTTATACATTGGACTGAGGATGAGGGTGTGTAAGAATTACCTTATTACCCAATAGGAACAGGAAAGAAAGTTTCTTTCTCAAAACACCAAGATGATGAAGCCAACTTTTACTTAATATGTAATGTCTTTGACTCTTCAATCCTTACCTTGATATTTAAAACACGGCATTGTCTGCCATGTGCCATCTGTAACACAGCTCTTATGTCCTAGATCGTGTCATTTCCTCAAATCGCATCCTTTGTTCTATGTTCTTCCTCAGCACTTGGCTGCTGTGTGTTGGTGTTAACTTGCTGGACAATCTCCAGGAAGCCACTTCCAGGCTCTGAACCACCATGACTTCATCTTGATAGTGGGAACTGGGCAAAGGCATCTGCAGCTTCCTTGTTTGATCAAATGTTCTAGGACTCTATGAATATTCAGGAGAATGTTATTAGCATAATACAAGGCTCAGAGAAAGAGAAAGGTAATTGACATTTATTAAGAGGCTACTGCGATGCTTTGTTTGGACCTAGCAAGAGAAAAAGCTTGTTTCACCTGTAGTATTTTCCAAATTGCGTGTGTGTTAAGGAAGAGAAAATAATCCTAAGAGGGAAAAATACGTTATAAAAATGTTACCTTTATAAATCTTTATTGCAAGGACATAAAGAAATCAATCTCAAACTGATGGAAAACTTCTTTCATGCTGGTTGGTCTTAATTGTGACAGAAGGTGCTATATAGGTCCCATGGAAAGAAAGGACATCAATGGTCTTGTCCAGCAAGTCTCTCTGTCCTCTGTATCAACCTATCAGGAAAGGTGTGTCCATGAGTGCAATCGAGGCATTCTGTCATAGGAGTAACCAAGCATTTTCTGACTGGATTCAATGTCTTCTCCACAAGAAGGAAATTACTCCTGGTACTATAAACACAGTCAGAAGCCCATGGCTGGATAAGTCATAGCTTCATGGGCATGGGGTAGGGGGTTTTTTGTTATTTGGCTAAATGGTATGTTGTGAAACTGCCTTCTGTGTGTACAGATATGTGCTGCTTTCAACTCTAGCCAGAACAGCTTTGTTTTGCATTGGGCAGTGGTTCATGTAGAGAATCATATCTGGTCAAAATGCTGAGAATAAGTGATAGTGAGTGCTCAGCTGTAAGAGAGACATCCGTATCAAATACCCACCCCAATGTTCAGGGAATAGCATAGAAGAGAAGGGAAAATAATGCAAAAACCAAAGAAAGAGGATGAGTGCTGTGAAATCCTATCTTCTGGGCATGGTTGATGCGCTTATGAACCCACAGGAGCTCTGTTTCTTGCACAAGACCAAGTCTGTCAAAATTCCATAATGAATTAATGATGGACCCCTTAGGCCTTACCTCTAGCTGAGGAGCTATTGGCAGTTTGTGGCTGGTAGGAGAAGAGTCACTGTCCTCTGGGATTGTGACCACTAATAGGTTGTCCATGTTTCAGTGCATCACCCTACACCCATGCACAGAGAGACAGCACTGATTGAAATCCATTAAAAAAAAAAAAAAAAAAAGGACATGAAGTTGGAAGGGGAACACATTGAGGGTGGTAGTCTGAGTGTGGCTGTAGCAGGAAAATGGAGAGGTAGATATTGTAAAAATATGTTGCATATATGTATAAAAATCTCAAAAAATAATAATATGAAAGAGGAAAAATAGCAAAATAAATTGGAAAAATAAAAATGAAATGAGTTGTTGTCTTTAAAAATATTGTTTACTTAATGTGTTCCAGTCTGTAGGAAAATCACCTCAGTTATAACTGTCACCCTTTCTTATGGTGATATTTTATTTGTACTGAAATGTGATTTTATTTGTATGTTAATAAATAAAGTCGCCTGGGGGTCAGAGCTAATCGCAAGCCATAGCAGAAGCCAGTCATAGTGGCGCACAAATTTACTCCCAGCCCTTGGGAGGCAGAGGCAGGAGGATCTCTGTAAGTTCAAGGCCTAAGCCTGGTCTACTTAGTGAGTTCCACATGTGTCGAGACTATAGAGAGAATCCCTGTCTCAGGAACAACAAGTTGGGGGTCACACACCATACTACCATAGATAATGGAATTATTTTCTCTGAATTTGTCAAATACAAATGGACTAGACATTGTTTAGGTAGTTATTGCTTGTATATGTGGTATATAGTTATTGTACTTTTGTATATAGTTTTTCTTATATTAGTTATAACTTTTTCCTTTTTTCTTTTTATTAAAATAGAAAAGAGGAAATATGGTGATATTTTATTTGTACTGAAATGTGATTTTATTTGTATGTTAATAAATAAAGTTGCCTGTC
>CABHPP010147074.1:10503-25248 GCA_902168425.1 Peromyscus attwateri
TGTGGATGTGTGGATGTGTGGATGTGTGGATGTGGGTGTGTGGATGTGTGGATGTGTGGATGTGGGTGTGTGTGCCACAGTGCGTAAGTGAAGATCAGACCACAACTTGTAGGAGTTGGTCCCAGGATCCAGCTCCGTTCAGCAGACTTGGCAGTAAGCACCTTTGCCTAAGCACCTTTGCCTAAGTGGAGTACCTGTTAGGGAGAATTAACAGTGGTTAACAGAAAAGCCCTGAGCTGAGAGTCTCTCCCTTGAGTGACACCAGACAGCGCTTTGATCTTGACCGACTGACAGGGAAGACGTATACTTTGTCCTAAGGAGTTCCTAGGAGAGGAAGCATGGCCTGGCCCTCTCTGCTCCATCTAGTCTGAGAGATCCTGGGGATTGGGTGGGATTTTGGAGAGCTGTCTGAAGTATCCTGTGTAGGCCTGGCTCCGCCTGAATGGATGATCCTTTCTATTTACACCTCCACACCCAGACTGTCTGGTGTCTGACTGAATGGACTGTCTTTGGCCCCGACTCTGTTCTTTCAAGGCTTGCTCACTGACAGCTCGCTCTCCTGCAAACCTTCCCTCCTGAGGAGCCTGGGGTATGAAACCTTCATGTACATGTTGTGTTTTTACGATATCCAGCCTTGATTTTGCTGTCAAGGTAATCGTAATGACGTGGACCTGATGACACTCCCTGATGACACTCGCTTTCAATGCCAGCATTCAGAGAGGTGTTGGGGGTGGGGAGCGTCTCACGGTCAAGGCCAGCCTGGTCTCTAGGCTATAGTGTGAGTTCCAGGCCAGCCATGGGCTGTGTGGTGAGGCCTCTGTCATGTGGCCTGCTCACTTTTCAGTTACTCAGAGAAGCATAACTTTTTCTTTATCTTTTTCTGGATGCTGGCCAAAAGCCTAAGCTTGCCTTCCTGCACATCCTGGGCTTCTCACCTGCTCCCCGAAGCACCCCCTCCGGTTCCTCCATTGCCGAACCTAACCGCTTTCTTGAAAGCGTAGCTTTCTCTCTTCATCTTCTCCATCTCCCTCCTCGCGGCGGCTCCCGTGATTTATAGCCTGCCTGTCTTGTTTTTCCTTTCACATTCTCATAAAATTGTCCTCGAGCTTAAAAAAAGGAGGAAAGAAAGAGATATGATTTTTTTTTTTCTAGTTGTTTCCAGATGTGGTAGAAGACCCCACAGCCACATAGGCAGCTTACCTCACATCTGCGGAGAGAAAACCCTCCCGATCCATATGATCCTGCAGTTGGTGCTGTGTGGATGGGTGTTTCCGACATCCTCTTTGCTTCTTTTTCTATGCTAAAACCCAGGTGGAAATGCAGAGGTTTACTCTGGGGCCAGCTACTGAGACGAGAAAACTGTGTCATGGATTCTTAGGCATTGAAAAGACGCCTCAATCTCGACGACAACCACCACCTTCACCCATCAAACCTGTGCGTTTGAACACGTCTGCGTTCTCTCTGTTCCGCTGTTGGTGGGCAGCAGATTGCCACGTCGAAGCCATTCTACTTGTATGCTGCCCTCCCACCCCCACCCCTTCATTTTTCTGCCCTGGGAATAATGACAAGAATGAGCTAACACTTGAATTCACAGTTTTAAGGGGGAAAAAAAATGGGGAATAAAATATGCAGTACAGGAACCAGCCAGCTCTGATTAGGAAAAATGAATTTCCACACAGCACCAACTGTAGGCTTGTATTGGCAGGATATTGATCGGGGAGGGTTTTGCTTTCTGCAGATGTGAGGTAAGCTGCCTATGCGATGATGAGGTCTTCTACCATGTCTGAAGGCTTTGAAACCAACTTAGCTGATTAATTTGAGTTTTAGATCCCCCCGCCCCCCCCCCCATTTTTAAAAGACAGTCTCTATCTAAATAATCCTCCTATTTAGCCCTCATTGCCTGGAACTTGCTATTTTGACCAGGCGGTTCTCTAAGTTGCAGTGATCCTTCTGGAACCTTGGCCTCCTCTGTGCGGGAATGTCAGGCCTATACCACCATGCCCGGTGCAGAGAGAATTTCGTTATAAAGAAAACAAAGTTAGAGATCATTTTACACTTATAAGGCTTATTATTTTATGTGTGTGTCTTAGTCACTGTTCTGTCGCTGTGAAAAGACACCATAACCAAGGCAGCTCTTAGAAGATTAAACATTTCGATGGGGGCTTGCTTACGGTTTTAGGGGATTAGTCCATTATCACCGTGGAGGGGACGCATGGCAGGCATGGTGCAGGAAAAGAGAGCTACATCCTGATCCACAGGCAGAGAGAGGGGCAGGGTGTGTGTGTGTGTGTGTGTGTGTGTGTGTGTGTGTGTGCGCGCATGCCTGGTATCTACAGAGGCCAGAAGACAGCATAGGATTCCCTGGAACTGGAGTTACAGGTGGTTGTGAGCTGATATGTGGGTGCTGGGAACTGAACCAGGGCCTCCCAGAAGAGCAGCCAGTGCTCTTAAACACTGGGCCATCATCCTCCAGCCCCAGTTACAGGCCATTTTAAAAAAGTGATCTGAGTGTTCTCTGCCTCACTGGACAGCGTCTTAGACTACTGTCCCTCTAAGCCTGGGGTCCCAAAAGGCTTAATTTAGCCTTTTCCATACTGCAAGATGCTCCTCTGGAAGAGGGCTTGAAGTAGAGAATGTATTATGTTGGTTCCCCACCACCCACAACTTCAGAGGCCAAGAATTTGTTTTAAAGGTCCTGAGAAGTTCTGCAGGGCTTCCCAAAGGACTCCTCCAGGGCTTCTTCCCCCCCCCCCCCCCCCCCCCCCCAAGGAAAGAGACTAGAAACTGCAGGCCCAGGTGGAGCCAGTATTGGTTTTTTTGTAGGTGTTTTATAAACTGTAGGTACAAGGCAGGGTTTGGTGGTGGCATGAAGCCTAAGCCCCAGTGGACTCAGCCACTGGGAGAAGTGGCCTTTTGTTGAGGACAGTGCTTTAGATTTGGTGGCAGGGGTCTCCTGGGCACTTCATCCTTCCACCATTGGGAGACAGAGAGGTCTGCCTGCCAGGGCATCCCGCCTCCCTCCCTCCCTCCCTCCCTCCCTCCCTCCCTCCCTCCCTCCCTCCCCCCTTCCTGGTTGGCAGAGAACAGAGTGGGAGACATACAGATGGCTGGGGTGCATTTGAGCCTGGGGCTGGAGGGGAGGGGAAGGGCTGGGCTGCAGACAAGGAATGCTTTTTCAAACAAAAAAGGAAATGCTGGCTCCGAAGGAGAGGAAAGGAAGCAGCTTCCTGTTGCTGGTGGTGGCTTTTTTTGTGAGAGAGGCGGAGCCTTTTCTGTCCCCTAGGCCCGAAGAAGCTGGCTGGGGCAGCTATGGGGCCTCTCCAGCCTTTGCTCCCTCTCTGTTGCCTGAAGTGGCCGTGTCCCTCTTCCCCAGATCGCCAAGTCAGGTGGACATGCGTTTTCTAAACCGCCCCTCAGTACCTGCTCTAACATGGATGTGTCACCGTGGCTGACATTTTGCTGCCTGCTCACTCCCCTGGCCTCCTTGCTAGGAGCACTTTCTGGCATGTACTCCTCACACCAGTGCGTGTGGCAGGCCCTCCCATCATCCTCTTTGGCAGGAAAGAAACTGAGGTGCAAGGAGCTTCAGTTGACTGGAGCGTGAGGAGTTGCGCAGCCAAGGATGCGCACAGCTGTCATTTGAACCTGGATGGCCTTTTTTGTTTTGTTTTGTTTTGTTTTTTTGTTTTTGTTTTTTGGTTTTTGGAGACAGGGTTTCTCTGTGTAGTCCTGGCTGTCCTGGAACTTGCTCTGTAGACCTGGTTGGCCCCGAACTCAGAGAAATCTGCGTGCTCTGCCTCCCTAGTGCTGGGATTAAAGGCCTGTGCAATGCAGTTTAATTTTAAAAAAGCATTTATTAGTATGTGTGTGTGTGTGTGTGTGTGTGTGTGTGTGTGTGTGTACATGCACGAGGGAGTGAGTCAGTTTTCTCCTTTATGTGGTTTCCTAGGATTGAACTCGGGTCTTCAAGCTTGCACAGCACATGCTTTACCTCCTGAGCTATCTTGTCATCCCAGCCTTTTTGTTTGTTTCTTACTTTAATTTTGTCTTTAATTATGTGTCTGTGTCTGTGTGTAGTATGTGCAAGTGAGTGCAAGTGTCTGTGGAGGCCAGAGGCACCAGGTCCCCTGGAGCTGCAGTTACAAGCAGTTGTGAGTGAGCCACTTGACATGGGAGCTGGGAATTGAACTTGCGTCTTTTGAAAGAACATCTGAAGATGCCTTTTAACCACTGAGCCATCTCTCCACCCCTTGTTGGTTTGTTTGACCCAAGATCTCTGCACTGTAGCTCAGGCTGGCCTCTGAACTCAAGATAGTCCTCTGTCTCAGCCCCTGAGTTCGGGGATTACAGGTGCCTCCCACCGTGCTTAGCTGCGTGTTTTTAAACTTCGTTATGAAAATATTCAAACATGCAAAGCTAGAGAGAAGGATGTGTTGAAGGACCCCCCCCCCCCCCCCACACACACACCTCACAGTGATTCTCCACCAGAGGAAGCTTCTACAGGAAGCAGCTTTGACCAGTCTTGGTCATCAGCCTTGCTCACTCTCTGAGGAAGCCCACTTGTGAAGTGGAAGCCCAGGCAGGGCTACGCCTGTGTCCCTTGACTAGAAGGGCTCTCCATCCCACGATCCCCAAGATTGTCCCGCTCTGCTCTGTCAGTCCTGCAGGGCCGTCTCCCACTCCAGCCTGGTCCTTTAGTAATGGAGGACTTCTTTATTCTCAGGGCTCTCCGCTTCCCCAAGACCTAACTGGGAGCCTGTAATCATACTGAATGTGGTCTGTGAGGTGCCTGGATGGCCTGTCCACTCTTCTCCGTGGCTCAGGCATATTTTCTTACTTTTCCTTTCCTGTCATTAGCTAGACGAGGGTGCTTTAACATACATGGATTAAGTACCCCAAAGCTGTGGCACTTCATGGTGGATGCCATCCTCTGCTCATCCCTGCTGGTCTAGACTGGCTGAGTGAGATCCAATACCCAGCCGGAGCTTCCTTGGCCTCTGCAGGTCTGTGTCTTGGCTCCGCCCGGTTTTTCCAGAAGCCAGGTTTTGCTGACTGCTCTCTCATGGCTTTTCTCGGGGTCTTTGGACAACAGCAGTGGCTTGCCTTTGGTCCTGTTGGTTTCTGCTGCATTCCACAGTGTCTCAGGTGCTGTGTCGTCCTTTTTGACTGTTGGACATTTCTGAGAGCTCAGCCTCTCAGGCACAGGCATGGGCCACTCTGAGGATACAAGGGTATGCATGGGCTTTGGGGCCAGTGTGACAGAGTCATTTCCTGACTCCTTCCTACCTCTGACCTTAGGCAAGTTGCTCAGCTCTCTGTGTAGCTGTGTTTTTTTCTTTCTGATAGATAAGGAGAGTGCAATGCTATTTTGGACATTTGTGAGAACTTATCCAGGTGCAGAGGGTTCATGGCACAGAATGCAGTATTTAAGAAGAAATTCAATGCACATGCACGTTTTCTTGCTCAGCATTAATGAACCTTTTGCAGGCTTGGGGATGGAACCTAGGGCCTCACGTAAGATAGACAAGCGCTTTCCTAATGAGTTACATTGACAATGTTGTCTTTTCACTTTTTCAGTTTTGAAACCGGGTCTTTCAGTTACCCAGACTGACCTTCGGTTTACTCTGTAGCAGGCCTTGAACTTGTCAGCCACGGTCTCTAGAGTAGCTGGGATTTCAGGACTAAGCCACCAGGCCTGGCTGTGCTTAGCATTCTTTTAAAACACGCTACCTTTCCGTGTCCCCTCCGGTCTTGTCATTTTGATTGCTGTGTGATACTTCTCGCAGTAGCGGCACTGTCGCCTGCCAGAGTGTTTCCACTGTTTTTGGACATTTCGGTTGTTTCCAGAATCCTGCTGTTCAAACAGTGTGACTGGAGTCAGCCTATACACGCACCTCTTTTGTTCCTGCTCTGAACTCATTTCCTTAGGATAATTCCCAGGAGTGGAATTCTTAGGTTGAAGAGCCTGGAGTGTCTGTGTTGTGTGCTCCTCCCAAGCCCCCATGACTGTAAATCTCACATCACCCAAGATGGCCTTAAACTGTTAATCCTTCTGCCTCCACCTCCGAGGTTCTGGGCATTTGGGGCATGCGCCAGCTCCCAGTTCTCTTCTTTGTTTTCTAATCTACTTATTTGTGCATTTCTTCCCATACCCTCTATTCAATTTCTTTTGGTCCTGTTAGATCATTCTTCATCTTGCATTTGCTTTTTATTTCTCACCTGTGCCTTCATTCAGTATTTATTGAGCAGCTGCTGTGTGCTGAACACTCCCTTAGACACTGGGGAAAGACCGGCGGGGAAGGCCGGAGCCTCTCTAGTGGGAGGAGACACAGTCAGCCAGAGACAGAGAGGAGTGGGAAGTGGGGAGAGGGGAGGTGGAGGTTATGGCCTTAGTTTGGGGGTGGGGTGGTGGAAAGAGGGTCTTTCCAGGGAATGGGTGTGTGTATGTGTGTGTGTGTGTGTGTGTGTGTGTGTGTGTGTCTGTATGTGTGTGTGTCTGTATGTGTGTGTGTCTGTGTGTGTGTCTGTGTGTGTGTCTGTGTCCTGGAACAAGAACGCCTCTGCAGCTGGGAAGAGGGTCTAGGCAGACAGACTGTCCTGTGTGGTGGCCTTGAGCCGGGACTGGGTACTTGGCACAGTGGCAGCGGGAAGGGTTTCCTCCCCACACATCTCCTTAGCCCTCTCCTGGACACTGCTCTGTGGCATGGCATGAACCTGTCTGCGAGGTGTATTGACTCTAACAAGTTGGCTGGCTGGGCCAGGGCCATGTGAGGCTGAGTAAACCCACAGGAGGTGTCGGTGAGGTGTGAAGGAGGTTGAGGCTCCCCAGGCTGCCTGGCTGACTCATTTCTGCACCGAGGTGTGTAAGATCTTGGGAAATGCACCTTGTGCTGCCAGCCCTCACTGTGGGGACGAGAGTATGGTCCCAGCCCCACTGGGGGCGCCTTGGACCTCTGCCAAGGGAGGAGCTGGGAACTGAGGTGGCCAGCTCTGGTGCAGGGCTGCTGAGACCAGGTGTGGTTATCTGGCACTTGCTTATGGGAAACAGTGCCTAAGAAGACGTGGGAAACCCCCTGAGCTGCCCCATCTTTACCAAGACTTTGGCGTTAGCTCCTGCCAGGAGGGTAGGCCTGGGTGTTGTGCTCTGCTCCTCTCCTCCTCCTCCTCCTCCTCTTCCTCCTTTCCTCTCTTCCTCCTCTCCTTCCTACCCCCCCCCGCCCCCCACTTAAGGCTTGATGCATGCTAGGCAAGTATTCTGCAATTGAGCTATACCTCTAGCCCTTGGTTTTCTAAGATAGGAGCCTGCTGTATAGATCAGGCTGGCCTTGAATTCTTGACCCCTCCTGAGTGCTGGGATTAGAGGAGGGTCCTGCCACCTCTGGCTTGACATTGTGTTATTTTTCTTGGCTTTCTTTCCTTAGGGTGGGCAAAGAAGGAGTGTGAAATCTGAGTGGATGGATGCTTCAGAATGTCTTTTATTTTATATTTTATTTTTTATTTTTTTTGCCAGGATTTTATGTATCTCAGGCTGGCCTTGAACTTGCTATGTAGATGATCTTGAACTTCCAACTCTCCTACCTCTACCTCTTGAGTGCTGGGATTATAGGGGTGCCCCACCATGCCTAGTTTATATGGTGCTGGGAATCCAACCCAAGGCTTCATGCATGTTAGGTAAGCATTCTATCAACTGAGCCACAGTCCCAAACCCTTCAAAATCTTTTTTGGACAGCCTGGAATGTATTCATCTAGAGAGCTGCTGGTTTCATGCAGTTCTGGGGAATGGGCCGGTGGAAGAGGCTGGCCGTTGTTTTGTTTGGAGGGTCCTGAAAGGCTCATAAGCTCTGTAGCAGTGAATAGGGCCAGGGTTGGTCAGAGTTAACCAGCTCCCGAAGCTCCCTGCATGGGAGTTTGTCGCTAAATGGAAGGGAGGCTGGATCCTGGGAGGAGGAGAATTTGGGCTCCCTATATCTTCACCCCACAGCGAGGGCCAGCCTGGGATGGACCTGACTGATTTTGACACAACACACTTTTCCCAGGAGTTCTCTGAGTGAATTTTGGAGTCATGATAACTCTGTGCGTCCACCTTGTGGATAAAGAAATCAGGCTTGAGGGCACGGGTGGAGTCTAGAGTTGCCTGGATTTATACTGCTGTGTTTCACTGCACCCTTCGGGAATCTGCCTCACCTTGGGTCCCATCTTGGGCTTTGGGAGCTGGTGGGATCATTCAGTGGGTAAAGGCGCTTGCTGCCAAGCCTGACTCCCGAGTCTGATCCTCAGAACCCACATGGTGGAAGAGGAAAACCGACTCCCGGAAAGTTGTCCCCCGATGTCCACATGAGTGCTGTGATACGTGCATACCCCCTCCCCATATTTGCTAGTGATTAGTGTGTTTGAAAGGAATGTGCTGGGAGAAAGGGTCTGAGACACCTCTCCTTTCTCTTGCCATTGTGAAGACTGTAAAGTTGTCAACAGGACAGAAGACGAAACAACAACAGAGACAGAGTGTTGGAAACTGGATGAACAGAAAAGAGTCAGGGTAGAGAGGAAGCTGGGGAGAGGCCTCCTGTGGGGGTGTACTGGATTCCACAGAGCCAAAGCACAGGTTCGAATCCCACAGTGTTCTCTGTGAAAAGCAAGGCAGTATGGTTGGTGTCACATGGCACAGCTGTATTTTAAGTGTTGGTGGCTGATCTTACTAAAAAAGAAGGTGGTAAGTGCCCAGGGAGAGTCCCCTTGGTGGCCCTGACTCACCCAGGCCACGGGGACAGAGCAGAGCAGGATGACTCCATTTGGCAAATGGAAACTTGTCTTTGAGGGGATAAGAGACCTTCTCTGTGTGGTAGGCTGGTGGTTTATGAGGAGGGGGAAGGGAGGAGAAGGGAAGAGGGGAGGGGGCGGGGCTGGTCATGCACATGTACTCCCTGTGCACAGAAAGGCACATGTGTTACGGCTTGCCATGTGACTAATGGCTCAGCCCTCCTCCTTCACCCCGAGTGGCTTCCGATTCTTCTTAGAAAGACTCGGTGGCCTCAAATATCCAGACTTTCTTTGCCTTGGGCAGTTTGTATCTTAGACCCAGTTTCCGCTCTGACCCCAGTTTTCTTTATCGGTTTCCTGCTCTGGCAGCCCAAAGCCCCGGTCCCACATGCTGTAGCAAACTGGCCCCTGACACTCTGTGGCCATCAAACCAGGTCCGCTTGGGTTCTGAAAGTCAAGCTTGCTGCTCCCCTGGGGAAGTGGGGCCAGAGAAGGCTCCTGGGACCAATTCCCCAGCCTCACTGGCCCTGCCTCCTCCTCTCCCCTCTCGATCACAGGATGTAGGGGCTTTGTCCTCTTCTGAGAAGCTCGGCTGCTCACTGACCGTGTCTGGTTTTGGCTGCTGAACCAGGAGGGTGGGCAGCAACACCATAGTAGGTGAGACCACAGCTTCTGATGCTTGATGGAGCTCAAACTCTAGCTCCCGACTGTGTTTGGGGGCAAGTTGCTTAGCCTGCCTGGGCAATCGTTTCTTATTTTTAAGCGAGGATTATGATAGAATTGTTGTTCATAGCTCCTGAGATGAGCAGTGTAAAGCACGCTGTCTGACCCAGAATAAGAATATTTTCACATGGGGAATTTGCTATTTATTTTTTCATTTTCTCCCTCCTTCCCTTTCTCATGTGGCCCGGGCTGGCCTTGAACCGGCTATTTGGCCAAGACTGACTTTGAACTCTGATACTCCCACCTCACATTCCAAGTCCTGGGATTACAGGTGTGCACCACCATGCTGACTTACTTAATGCTAAGATCAAACTCAGGGTTTTGTGCTTGCTATAATCCCAGCCTGCCTTTTATTTTCTCATTAGGTATTTGATTAGCGCCCACTTGGGTTGGACACTGTTGGGAGTCTCGGGGGAGGGAGGGGTGGGGTAACTGTGAAGACAGTGGGTAAAACTAAGCCCTGTGGGGCAAACACTTCAGTGCCGGCAGGAGACACAGACCCTAAAGGAAGGGGCAGACTGTGCTCTCTGTTAAGCGGCTGGCAGAGCGTGAATGCAGAAGCCCAAGGGAGAGAGGGCCTAGCTCACTGGAGAGCCCTGAAGGAGACTAAGGTAGCCTGCACTGGGCATGCCGCATGCCTGCCTCTGCTCCCAGGACTCAGAGTCTAGGAAAGGATGGGGGAGGGGCTGTGAAAATAGAAGCGGAAGGAGAAAGAAGGTTTGGGGTCCTATGTGAACGCTTTGGTGGGCCCTGCCTCTGTCCTGTAGAAACTGTTTTGAAACTTGATTCATTCTTTGCATTTCTTTTCTTTAGACGAGGTCTCACTGTGTAGACCAGGCTGGCATTGAGCTCACAGGGACCCACCTTCCTCTGCCTCCTGAGTGCTGGGATGGAAGGTGTGCGCCCCAATGCCCAGCACCTTATTTCTTACTTTAAAAATTCTTTTTATGATGCTTTTTCGTTGTTGTTTTGAGACAGTCTCTCCTGTGGCGTTGCCTTGCCTCTCACTTGCTATGTAGCCAAGCATGACCTTGAACTATTGACCTTCCTGACTACTGCACCACCATCCTTGGCTCATGCCAACGGTGATGGAACCCAGGGCCTCTCACATACCAGGCAAGCTCTCTGTGGGCGGACCACATCCAACCTCTTCCCTTAATCTTGAGTAAAAAACAATATGGAGACCAGGATGCAAACCTGCTATAAGAAGCTGTGTTTCTGACTTACACAAAGTGTATTTTCTGACTCTGGGCAGGTGGCGGAGCCCTGGTTTGGCCAGGCTATGGATCTGCCACCCGCTAAGTCATCAGGTGGGTGAGTCACCCTTACTTATCCCGTGAGCGTGTATTGAGCATCAGCATGGGAGGTCCTTCCTCGTAGAACATCTGTCCTGATGTTCCTGTTCTCACATGGTTCTGGAGAACACGGTACGCAACGTCTGGTCCAATCCTGTCTCCCTAGGGAGCAGATCTCGTAAGGCGACGACTCAGCCGCACAGCAGAGTTTATGAGACATATTCAGACTGTTTGTAATACAGGAGGGGAGGACAGCAAGAGCTGTCCAGTGCGAGGGCGTGGTTCATCACGTGTGCCGTAGCCCGGATGGGTTATTAGGCCATGCATCGGTTATTACGGACCCAGATGCCACTCTAGAAGGCTGGGAAAGAGCATGACCGTGTTTATGACATTACATTGAGAGAAAGTAAATATCCAGATGGCAAAGTTGTCTGCCTGCAGTATCTGTAGTTATGTAATTGGTAGAAATAGGTATGTAGATGGAAACCCAGAAGTAAAGGGAATGGGTGGGGGCTGCTTCTCTTTTGGAAAAACCCCTTCTTCATCCCTATAACGTCACACTTTTGCTTATTACTGTGTAGCCCAGAGAAGCCTAGAAGGCTCAGTGGTTAAGAGCACTTGCTGCTTTTCCAGAGGACCTGGGTTTGATTCCTAGTACTCACAGCCATCTTGTAACTCTAGTTCCAGAGGATCTGATGCCCTCTTCTGGCATCCGAGGGCACAAGGCATGTACGTGGTGCAGAGACACATAGGCAGGAAAAGCATTTAAACATTTTTTTTTTTTTAAATGAAGGGATGAATGTGTGAGTGCCTAGTCCCTGAGCTGGTAGTTGGATATGGTGTGTCCCAGACTAGAGTCCCCCTGTCCACATGGGGGAACTAGCTGCTGACAGGGCCATCTGCTGGTAATGGTAATAGCCTGAGATTGGACTTGCAGCTTCATTGGTCTGTGTCACAGCATACTGGACCGTGGTGGTGCAGGTTTGAAATCTGGCCACACAGGGGAAACTGCAACCCTGTGATCCTTCCCTGCTGCTTGTTTGAGCCTTCCCAGGACACCATCACAGCTCTATCAGCCACTCCAGTGATGGCTGCCTGTTCTTCAGAGGGTGGCTTTACCTATGAGAAGGATTTCTTCTCCCTTTAAGGATGAAGACCGACATGTCTGGGTTTTTGTTTTGTTTTTTGCTTGCTTGTTTTTTTTAAACAGGGACTTTGCCGTGTAGTCGAGACTGTTGAGACTGGCCTGGGAATATACAGTCCCCTGGAGTCATCTTTCTGAGTGCTGGGATTACAGGTACATACTACAATTCCCAGCATGTGTTATAACCCCCCTGCCGCCGCCGCCACCTGTGTGTGTGTGTGTGTGTGTGTGTGTGTGTGTGTGTGTGTGGTGTTTGTGAGCATATGAGTGTAGGTTCCATAGGAAGCCGGAGGCTGATATGGGGTGTCTCCCTTGATTGCTTCCCCACCTTTTAACAAGTTTAACATTTTATATGTAGGAGTGTTTTGCTTGCACGGATACACCACACCATTTGCACACCTTGCCTGTGCGAGGACAGAAGAGGGTGTCAGAACCCCCTGGAACTGGAGTTACAGATGGTTGTGAGCTGCCATGGTTGATGCTTTGGGAACCAAACCCAGGTCCTCTGCAAGGGCAGTGTGTGCTCCTAACTGCTGAGCTATTTTCCAGTCCCTCTACCATGGTTTTTTGTGTGTGTGTGTGTGTGTGTGTGTGTGTGTGTGTGTGTGTGTGTTGACAGGGAAGCTCTTTAAGATACAATGAAGGCTCAGGTGAGACAGCTCAGTGGCTCAAGGCGGTTGCTGCCGAGCCTGCTGACTTAAGTTCAATCCCTCGAATCCACATGGTGGAGAGTGCCAACTCCAGGGGATTGTCCTCTGACCTCCACACACCTGCCCGGGCACATGTGCCCTCTCCAGTCCTCTCATGTAAATACATGCAGAAGGCGCGATCCTGTGGAGTTGCTGAGGTGGACTCCCAGGTGCTTCCCCCTCTGCTGCTAACTGCCTTAGGTTTGAGGATCTCATTCTTTAGGTTTTTTGGGGTTTTTGAGACAGAGCCTTGCTGTGGAGCTCAAGCGGGCCTTGAACACTGTATATGAGCCTTGTTCCTGTTGGGGTTTGTAAACATTTGCTGCCATGCCCAGCCTGAGGCAAGCTCAGTAGTCACTTGAGTGGAGGCACCAGGAGTTTGTGTTAAGGGCCAGCCAGGACTCACAGAGAATGTGACCCTGAGGGTGTTCAACACAGCGTGCTTTACTCTGATGGGGAACTGCAAACAACCTTGATATCTAAAATCTAAACAAAACCCTGGGCTATCATGCCAGCAAAACTAAGCACAGTTGATGACAGCCTTTAAAAACACTGCACGTACTGTAGAGACTTAAAAAGAGATCCTAGTATACCACTAACAGACCAAAAATCAGGAGTCCGATTAATTATTAAAAAGGAAATAAGCCGGGCGGTGGTGGCGCACACCTTTAATCCCAATACTAGGGAGGCAGAGGCAGGCGGATCTCTGTGAGTTTGAGGCCAGACAGGGCTACACAGAGAAACCCTGTCTCTCAGAGGGGAGGGGAGGGGAAGAAAGAAATGGTCCCGGCTTGGAGGTACACCCCTCCCAGCACTTTGGAAATGAACACAGGATGATCTGGAGTTCAAGGTTAGCCCAGGATACATGAAACTGTCTCCAAAGACAGAAAGACAAATGCAGAGAGGAGAACAGGATGCATGGAGAAGCTGAAGAGTGCTTCCGGCTGGCTTGTTTTCTTCTGGGCACATTCCTTTGTTTTTTTGTCCTAGAGTTCGGCCCAGGGGCCTTGAACCTGCTGTTTTCCCTGCCCACTTGGACTATTTTTTAATTTTGAGACAGGGTATCACTAAGATGCCCAGGCAATCCTTGAACTTGCAATCCTCCTGCCTCAGACTCCCGAGTAGCTGGCGTCATAGGCCTGTACCATCACACTTGGTTGGTAATTTTTCTCTGTCCTTCAGGTTTTCTTCAGTAAACCTGCATTTCTCCTGTCAGGGAAAAATCATGCCATATTTATGTAAAAATATTTTAGATGGATTTTCATAGAGTTTAATGTGGCAAACATTTCTCAGCTTTAATTTTATCCCCACTGTTAAGTTTTAACCATTTTGTTGCCAAGACCTGGCCCCTGGTTCGGTGTGAATATCTACTCACGTGACATGGCTTGAGTCTACAGATCAAAAAATAGATTTTTTTTCCAGGTGTGTGAAGTAGGAGCTTGAGCACAATGAGGAAGAAAATGGAAAATTCACAGAGCAGCTTGTCGACAGGTTTTTTTTTTTTTGAAGTGAAATTATGTGTTCTTAAAAATAATCTAAAACCAGGACTGAGAACATTAGATCCTGTCAGATCCACTGTGAGTGACAGTGTTCTTCCTCCGTGACTTCATGTGCGGTATCTTTGTGAGATCCTTGGACTGGCGCTCTGCTGTAGCTGAGAGCTGCTTGGGGAACTCTTTGCAGAGGCGGATGTGCTGCAGACCCCTCAGGAGCCTACTTCCTGTCCCCTGCTTTGGGAGCACTGGCTGCTGATGGCGTCTGACCGGGTCAGTCCTGGAATTGCCTTCAGCCAAAGGGAATGTCCTCTCCAAGGGACCTCCACCCCATCTGGAAACTAGGGTACAAATCCTAGCCTTTCCTCACCATCAGAGACCAGTTCAGATGGCCTTCGTTGCTCCAGAGGTCCCCACAGGATTATCTGTGACCTGTGTTGGACCCTAGTCTCAGCCTCCCCTGTCCAGGCTTCTTTCCTGAACCCCACGCTGCAGGCAAACCCCTCTTTCTGAGTCTGCTATTTGGGAAACTTACCTCAGACCCAGGTTTGAGGTGGTTCTGGAGGGGAAAAGTGATGACATTTCTGCCATTTTTTTTACCTGTGCATGCTTGTGTGTGTGGTGTGTGTGTGTGGCGCGTGTGT
>CABHPP010147075.1:0-10619 GCA_902168425.1 Peromyscus attwateri
CTCCACCCCTCCCTGGGGGAAGATCTAATGAATATGCATCTACTGGTGTGACATGGCTGCCTCTCATTGGTCCAGGTCATCTCAGATCATGTTTCAGCTGCTGTTGCTAAGACCCTTCAGCAGACCTAGGCTAGCTCTTAGAATCTTATTTTACTTGTTTGGGCCAGATGACCCACAAGCCTGTGAGGGATGAGTCATCCCACAACAGAGCCCTCTGGCTGCCTGGAGAGTCATCCAGGGTTCCTTTGCAACACTGGGGCATCCTTCTTTGGTCTTGAGGCCTAGAATATCTGGCAGGCTTTTCTATGAAATAGGAATTTTGAAGGACTGTTCTGCCTTGTTTTTGGCAAAGTTCTGAAGTAGCTTTCCTTTGTGTCCTGCCAGTCTAGCTTGGATGCTATACTGTAAGCAGTTGAGGCAAAGAAAGTTTCTAAGTCAAATGTGCTGGCTGCTCAAGGATTGGCATATGGAAAAGCCATACCTCTGTAATCTATGAGCACTGGGCGACTAGGAAGATGTTTTGCTGTTTTCTTTTTTCCCCAACTTTCTCAGGCTTTATGCAGAAGTACACACTCCACATTGGGCATCAATTGCAACAAGCATTCTTGGACCACCAGATCCCAAATCATGACATGCAGACACCATTAATTATGACTGCTTAGCCATAGCTTTAGGCTTGTTTCTAGCTAGCTTTTTTTTTTTTAAACTTAAATTAATTTAAAACCCATTTCTGTTAATCTATGTGCTGCCCTGAGGCTCATTATTTACCTCATCTCATACTTTCCATCCTGCATTCCTGCTCCCTCCTTGTCTGTCTGTCTGGCCCCTAGCCGGCTGGCCACAGGCTGGCTGGCCACAGGCTGGCTGGCACCAGGCTGGCTGGCCACAGGCTGACTGGCACCAGGCTGGCTGGCCACAGGCTGGCTGGCACCAGGCTGACTGGCACCAGGCTGGCTGGCTTGCTCTCCTTTTCTCTCTGCCCACCAGACCCATCTATCCCTCCTCTGTCTACCTATTGGTCAAACAGCTTTTTGTTAAACCAATCATGTGCCTTAGGCAGGCAAAGTAAAACAAATGTAACACATATTTGCATAGTTAAACAAATGCAGCTTAAAAAAATGCACCACAACTTTACATAGTTAAATAAATATTCTTTTGTACAACAGTACTGAAAATTATAATAGAAGAAAAAAATAATTCTGTAGTATTTAGGAAAGATCATCATTTTTAACAGTTTTATATAAGTAAATATAATTCAATATATATTTGAAGTACTTCAAATTATATTCTTATATATATATATATATATATATATATATATATACACATATGGCTCTTTTAAGTTAATTCTGTGGATTTTGCTAAATATTATTCACTTACATTTTAATATATAGAGAGAAGATAATTTATTTTCAACTTAAAACCTTTATTGCTATGGGTTGGTCTTTCTGTATGCTGCGAGTATGTGTTGCTACTATTGGTTAATGAAGAAGCTGTTTTGGCCAATGGTAAGGAAGGATAAGAGCCACGCAGAAAATCCAAGAGAGATGCAGGAAGAAGAAGGCAGAGTCAGGGCTGATGCTAGGCCACAGCCAAAGGAGCAAGATGCCAACAGACCAGTAACACCACAACCATGTGGCAATACATAGATTAATAGAAATGGGTTAATTTAAGATGAAAGAAGCTTGAGACATAGACTGAATAGTTTGTAAACAATATTAAGCCTCTGACTGATTTTTTGGGTACCGGCAGGTGGGAAAAATTTATTGGGCTACACTTGATCATCTGTTATATATTGATTTAAAATATAGTCCTTAGATACAAATACTACTTCCCTTAAATTGCACTATTCATTCTCATTAAAAGGTGAAATATAGTAAAGTTGGTTTGTCATTAGTAACTTTAAAGCTATCACAGAAGAGATATCACAAATAATTTTGGGTATAAGGAAATGATATTTATTTAAGCCCTTTCATTTTCTTTTGTCTTAAAGTCCATCATTTATACTAACTACATATACCTAAGTACCTTTTTCTTTCTTTTTTTAAAATTAATTGGGTTTATATTTGTGTGTCTCTGTGTAGTGACATTAGTATGAGTGTAGGTGACCATGGGTCCTTTGAACCTGAGAAATTCAACTATATTATAATCTGAAAAAAATTAAAAATGGATCAGGTCAAAAGGAATGTTGATACTGTATGCAGTAAATCTGAGATGAGAGAACCTTTTGGAAAAATAGATAAGAAATCTCCAAAAAGAGTGTAAATTTCATTAAGTTTGAAATCATATCACAGAAAAGCTTCTCTTATGGAGTTTTATTTTGTTTCATATTTCTACTTTTGGCCCGATGTATTTACAAAAAAGAGATGTTACACTAAAGAGCTTGCTTTGTAAGGGTGTATATGTTCCATTAAATTAGGACCTAAAACTTGATACAGGAGGATGTCTAGGCAGCTCACAGACAATATGTGCTGTTTAAATTGCATAAAGAATGAGTGATAATTTAAGAAAAGGTCTTCTTGGATGTGAGGCAAAAGTCATATATATATTTATATTTTAACATGCTCATATTTATAATCATAGTAGATTTTTAAATAAGCTTATTTCTATTTTTTTTTCAGTTAGTAGAATGAAATGAAATACATTAAACACAGTATGCCTGTGATCTTAACAGGGGAATGCTACTGTATCAGGAAGCTGTAATTGATTGCTATACATTTTTAGCTGTAAGACATTGTTTCAGACTTACTTTCTCACAAGCTTCTAATTTCCTATTTTCTATCTACCTTTGTGATAAGGAACAACAAATACGTCACATGAAATAAGAAAATATCTTAAATAGTGGTTTCATTGCAAAGCACTTGATAAATACTAATGCTACCTTTCTAACACTCTAATTCTACTTATTCTAAAAAAATTAACATCCTAATTATTTACTATTTGTATGTGGATTTTGAGAGTTATTGTTTCTTTTAGTCTCTAAGTAAATATCATTCTTAACTGTGTTGACATAAACTCATATTCAGTGGAAATGTCTTGTTTTCCCATTAAATAAGAAGTCAATACAAGTTTGGCTAATTATTTCCTTTATATCAATAGATCACTGCATTTGTTTTATAAGCTGCTGGTTGTATGCAGTTAAAACTATTAAATCTCCACGTTGTCTATACTACCAGAGGCTCCAGCCTTTGGCTCTGCACACTGTTGAAATATCT
Organism: Peromyscus attwateri; assembly: GCA_902168425.1. Lineage (NCBI taxonomy): Eukaryota > Metazoa > Chordata > Mammalia > Rodentia > Cricetidae > Peromyscus > Peromyscus attwateri. Next base: position 3,216 of record CABHPP010147075.1, read on the forward strand.
AGCTGTAGCTATGTAGGTAATGATATACACAAGATTTCTTCACTGAAGATTAGAGTGCCTGGTTGAAATATAAAATGAATGAAAATCAGTAAGCCTCGTGACATATCAGCTTAGCACATAATTTCCTTACCTGGCACACTCATGTATTTCCAGGCCAAAGTGGCTTTTCAACTCTTTCCTTTTATTATGCATCAGCACATAATTTAACAGCATAAAATAGGAAGTAAAGGTTTTATATGAACATGCCTGTCTTATTGCTTATGTTTCTTTTACTGAGACTGTATCAGCTTTCAGATTTAAATCTTAGTAAGTCCAATGCTTTCTTAGTTTTCTGGCTTTGAATATGCAGGTTTAGATATTCATAATCAACCTTAAAGTTATGTGATACACTAATATGTAATTTCATATGCCTGTTACTGTAAGTTTTAGAAGACAACACAAATCATCAGTTAGCCAGCATTTGCCTTGTTTCTTGGCTTTCATTCTTACACAGTGCATCCAACGGTTGAAGTGTGATTTTCATAAAGAGCTCTAGTGTAAATGATTCTAGCAAATAATGTTTGTAAGATATGGAGGCATTGGCAACAAAATTTGTAAGAAATAGCATGGATGCAGAAAGTAAATCAATCATAATTTCCCCAAATGCTAGAATGATACCTAAAAACTGTGCTGTGATGCATTTTAGAAGGGATGAAGCCCTGGGTTCCATTAGAGACTGATTGTAATGCTCCACAGATACACACATGCACACACACATGCACGCATGTGGACACACACAGAGCAAAAAAAAAAATAGAGGAAAATATAAAAGTAATAGTTACACGTGATAAAAAATTATTCATAGAAAAAGCTGCTTAGTTGGCTCAGTGCATAAAGACACTTCCCATTAAGTTCAATCTATTTCCATCTCCAGAATCAACATGGTAGAAAGTGAGAGCCTGTTTCTGCAAGTGATTCTCTGACTTCACACATGCATTTTTAACATGTATGTGTACACACACACACATACACACACACACACACACACACACACACACACATGCACACACTAAATCAACGTAATTTTAAAAGTGATTTAAGAGTTAGCTTGCTCAAAACAACTTTGGTTGCATCCAACATGAAAGGGTCTTGGTACCTATTTGTGCACTATACATGGTATGAGAACTTTATAATTTAAAGTTTTTAAATCACAATTTGTTTTTTTTTTTTCTGTGTATGATTGTGGTGTGTGTTTTTATTTAACATGTGGTACTATTTCTTATCCCTTTCCCACTATCTCAATAGTAATTTTCACCAATGTAAAGGACCCTACATCCGCAATGCCCGGAGGATGGGAGAGAAAGAAAAGGGAAGGGCAATGCTCTCTCTTTGGGTCTGTTTTATTTTCATACAAAAGTGGGTTTTTTTTTTCTTTCTTTTTAGAAAAAAACCTTCACTGGCTGATTTCTCAAGCACACTTTTCAGCTCTCAATCAAACAAGCAGAAATTTAGTGGCCATTCAGAGTTCCCTATTCTTTGGCAGATGCACACTTCTCCCTTCCTAGGAAAGCTGCACACATTGTCTGAAATACACAACTAGACGTATAATGGCTTTTCTGCAACCTTGGATTGTTCTCTGGGCCCTGGCCACCTACACTGAGCAATAAGGGGACAAAATTGAAGAAGCTTTTTAGCTTTTATAGCTTATTGATTTTTATATTTTCTGATGTATTAGAGCAATTTTTCAAACGTATCCTCCCTACCTTGATATCTTGAGTGTGGAGAGAGGATTTCACATTTATTAGCTTCTCTCTCTCTCTCTCTCTCTCTCTCTCTCTCTCTCTCTCTCTCTCTCTCTCTCTGTGTGTGTGTGTGTGTGTGTGTGTGTGTGTGTGTGCATGTGTGTATGTGTGTCCTCAGTGCTATCTCAAAGATATAAATGGCTTGGTATAAAAAAAATCATTTCTCAGAGTAAAATTCAAAGACTGTTTGTAAGTATTACATAAAAAGCAGACAACTAGGAATATACCCTTTCCAAACAGATAACAAAGCTGGTTTTGAAGACTATAGTTTCTGGACCTGAGTTGAAATCACTGATGCTCAGTGCTTTTCAAACAAACAAACAAACAAACAAAACAAAAAAACAAAACAAAAAACCTCTCTCTTAATGGAGAGCATACAATGCTGTAAATATGCTTTTATTAACTCAGATCAAGCATGACAGCTTCTGAGAAAGAAGTGAAGCTGCTCTATCTACTCCAAGGGTGGAAGTCTCCTCTTGGACCTCAGAGATACACACAAACATTTTGACACTTCCTTTTACCCCTTTTACTGAAAATATAATTTTTTCACACATATATTCTTATTATGGTTCTCTGCCTTCTACTCTTTCCAGTTCCTTCCCGCATCCCTTCCAATCTGAATCTGCCTTTTTTCTGTCTCTCATTAGAAAACAAACAGACTTCTATGGGATAATAAAAAAAAATGAAACATAAAAAATGTTAAGATAAAGCAAAGGCTAACATTTTGGAATTGAATAAAATAAACACAAGCAAAAGAGCCCAAGAGACCCACTTGTTCCCACACTGAGGAATCCTACAAAAGCACTAAACTGGAAGCCATAATATGTATGCAAAGAACTGATAGCATAAAAACAGAAGAGGATATATTATATATAATATAAATGTAAGATATAATAAAATTAAAAATAATAAGACAAATTAACAACAACAACAAAAAAAGCTCTGATGTGACATTGTGAGTTGGCCATATGGCCTGCTCTTAAAAGAAGCTTGTTTCCCCAGTGCGACTGACTCCTTTGGAGGAAACTGAATTTTCATTCTATGTTATTGTCTACTGGAGGTTGCTTCTGGGTTAGGGATGGGGAAATGTGTCCACTTCTTTTAGCCATACAACCCCGTCTAGTGCAGACCCGTGCAGGCCCAGTGATTGCTGCCTTAGTGTCTCTGCTTCATATGTTGATTAGAGCATCTTGTTTTCTTGGTGTCCTCCATCTCCTCTGGTTCTTACATTCTTTCCAGTCCCCCTTTCTTGGGCTTTCCTAAGTGCTGAGGAGAGGGATTTGATGGAGACATCTCCTTCAGGGCCAAGTCTTCCAAGGTCTTTCACACTCTCCATATTCTTCAGCTGTGGTGTGCTTGTTCTCATCTGCTGTAGAAGGAAGCTGCTCTGTTGGTGGCTGAGCAAAGCTCTGGTCTAGGAATATGGCAGAATGTCATTAGCAATCATTTTACTGGTAATTTTTTTTCTTTTTTTAGAACAGTATATTTGGTTTTCCCCTATGTCTTTGGTCTATCTAGACTCAGGTTCTTAGTCACCCAAGGGGTGTCAGGAATGAGTTCCATCTCATAAAGTAGGGCTTAAGTTAAATCAGATATTGGTTGGATACTCCACAAGCTTTGTGCCATTTCTCTACCATTTCTTGCACACAGGACAGCATTATACAACAAAGGATTTGTGGCTGAGTCATTTATCATTAATTCTGGAGGAGGTTATTGCTAGTAATTGTCTTTTATGTGAATCTGTGCTAAGTTTTCATGGTGTTAGGCTTTAGCATAGAGTTTTGTAAATACTAGGCAAACACTCTACCACTGAGCGATCTCCCAGCCCAATATTCAAAACTTTTAATATTGTTTCTTTTAGGCCAAACTACCTTCTTCTTTTTGTGGAAAAATAATGTTTTTTTCTATCATATTTGAAAATTCATAAACCATACCAATCAGGTACTTTTTTTTCAAAGTGAAGGGATATTTAGGAGTCCCATTAAATCCTCTAAGACATGCCCTATAAGTTTGATTTAATAACAAAGAATTTTTCTTTCTTTGACACTGTTTCTATCTTCTTTAGTAAATAATCACAATACAGAGAGAAAAATCACACTAAATACAGAACTGCAATATCAAACAAACCTGTTTCATATTTTCCTGAGTGATTTCCACAATAAGTTCGAGGTTTGATATACTTTAAAAAAATGAAAACAAATTTAAACAACAGTGTCATAGAATACTTATTCTATGGCCTTAATAAGTTACTAACTCTCTTTTTTAAAAAATTCAGTTCTTCCATAACTTGAGGACATTTCTTTTTCTTTTCTTTCTTTCTTTCTTTCTTTTTTTTTTTTTTTTTTTTTTTTTTTTTTTTTTTTAAGCTCTTTAGTCTTTATTGATACCTGGCACAAGTGACCTCAACCACAATGGGTCGGGACCGTAGAGGGGTGTATGGGGCCCCGAGTAAGGCTGGACTGGGCTGTTATTGTGCCCAATGGTGTCTAGCCTAGGTGCTGGACGTTGGACATTGGGAACTATTCACCAACTCAGGATGCCGGGACAGTACTTGTCAATCAGCCCTTGATAGTAGGGCCGCAGACTGTACACGTCTGGTAGCTCAGGGCTCTTGGTGTAGAGGTCAAACTTGTTGAACTCTTTCACCCAGGGCAGCATATCCAGATCCTGCGGGCTGCTCAGCTGTAGGTAGTCACCACCGTGTGCTATGGATAGAAGGAGTGGAATCGGGTCATACAGAAGGCCTCGGAGGGTAGGGAGAACTAGTTGAACTTCATCATCTGGTACAGGTACTCGTCATGACCCCGGGGCATAAGGACATTCTCAAGTCCACAGTGGGGCTGGTACATGCCAAGTTATGTGCTGTATCGGGGGTCCTGAAGGTCAGGATTGTCCTAGAAAGTAGAGTCACAGAGTATCACGGAGGCCTGGGGATGGTAGCCCAGGGGAAAAGTGCCTCCAATAATGGCCCACTGAAGTTCCCACCACAGAGCCAGGATCTTCCCCAGATCATGCAGAAGTCCGACCAGGTAGAACCATTCTTTGTCTGTGTGGGCTCTCCAGATACCCTCTGCTGTCTGGAATTCATGAAAGAAGTGGGGGAAATCTACATTCGAGTTTGTTTCATCTACCAGATCTTCTAGCATGTTCCCAGCATCCATGACTGTCATTTTCTTGTATGAGAAGCCTCCAAACTGGATATGCTTCCCTCTGATGAAGTCTACCGTCTGGTGTGTGTGCATGAGATTGTTAGGTGGTAAAGATGCGATCCCCCAATGGGCAAGCAGTGTAGTTTCGGAAGCTGTCCTTGCTTTGGGCCAACTCTGGGTCCATGTCAGGTAGACAGACCAGGGAAGGGTTTGGGCCCACATTCACCTTCATTCTGGGAGGGAGCAGAGATCAGATGGCAAGCTCGAAGGTCGACATTACTCTTAAAATGAAGGAAAGCTTAGAAATGAAATAATATAACCAAAGAAACTTCACATCACATTCAGTTTAGGAGAAAAATTGTTGGAAAAATTATCATGGGGAGTTTTCTTAATTGTTCCATTTAATTGTTTATGTATTCAGTGAATTCAAAGGGCACTGCACTTGGAAAACTGTGCTGACAGCTATGTTAAACATGGTATAAATAGTGGGAGGTAAAATGTACTTAAGGACTCTGAACTCATGCCAAAGAACAAAGGAAACCAAATAGAGGAAAGAGAAGCAGAGCGGATTCTGTAAGGAAAATGTGGTAAAATGGAATGACCATTTTTAACTGCAACCCCATTTGTCTAGTACATTTGTCTGCTGCGAAATGTGCTTTTATATGTACCAATTTTTAATGGAGAATATAAAACTTCAAGTTAATGTAACACTAGTGCATCTCTCTCTCTCTCTCTCTCTCTCTCTCTCTCTCTCTCTCTCTCTCTGTGTGTGTGTGTGTGTAAGTAATTATTTAGTGTACAAGACAATGAACATAGAGCCTTGAACATAGGATTCAATTTTTAGTTGAGCTAAATTCCTAAGCAATGCATGTCTTTTAATCAAAATATGGCTTGTTATCCTCACAATGCTAGTATCAATAATTTGTGTTATTCTATAGGTTTTGAAGTTATTGACAGCTGTTTCATTTAATATAGCTCCATCACTGAGCAAAAACAATATGTGGTATGGAACAGACCTTTTTGGTTCATTTCAGTAAATGAACAGAGTGGTTGCTTTTCATGGCAAAAAAAAAAAAATTGTCACTTGGTTCTCAATGTCTTGTGTCAATGTTCCAAATAAAGAATGGGCATCCCTGGCTCCTTATGAGGGCAGAAAAATTTCAGTATGACCTTAACTTCTTTTTCTATATCATATTTTGTTTCACTCTTTAAAAAAAAAAAAAAGAACAAATCACTGCTATCCCTTCTGTTTTGGAAAACAGATCACAGATAATCTAGCAGCCCTTTCTAAGAAATCTCACCACATATTTCTAGCATCCTCTCACACTAAATTTGTCACTGAATTTCTGAATGGTAACAAAACCTGGTTCACCTAACTGTGATGGCTTGTCTTTAATATTCTGAAAAGTAAGGTTATTTTGAATTCAGGAGTGAAAGATGAGAACACTTGGAGTTGACTGAACCTATGCTTCTAATACATCTATTGAATGTAATACAGCCTTGAGTAAACATTGATCTATAAGGCTGCCCCAGTCACTACTGGGATGAATTTGCTGCCAAATGCACATAGGTTATGCAAACCTAGGCTTTTCAGGAGGGATTAAGATTCCACTTTCTTGGAGAGTCTGAAGTTGGCCACCATTCTTCAACATATGTGACTTACTCATACTCATCTTGCAGCACTGAGATTTCACACCCTCATTTCCATTTTCCTTCCTTCTTTCTTTCTTTCTTTCTTTCTTTTCTTTTTTTTTTTTTTTGCTTACAAACTGTATGGCTGTGGCAGGCTTCTTGCTAACTGTTCTTTTATCTTAAATTAACCCATTTCTATTAATCTATAAGTTGCCATGTGGCTCATGGCTTACCGGTATCTTAACATCTTCTCATGGCAGCGGCTGGCAGCATCTCTCTGACTCAGCCTTCCACTTCCCAGAATTCTCCTCTCTTCTTGTCCTGCCTATACATCCTACCTGGATACTCACCAATCAGTGTTTTATTTATTAACCAATCAGAGCAATACATTTAACATACAGAACATCCCACAGCACTTCCCCTTTTCTTTTTCAAAATTCGGATGTAAGGATATGTTGCTTTGGAAAGGAGGCTCTGTTTTTGTTTCCACAGAAAGCCAGAGGCTATGGATTTGTTCCAGATTAAGATACATCAGGTTTAACCAGCCAAGACTCCCTAAAAGGTCTCTGATGACACCATGGCCCAGATGATCCAACATCCAGAATGGTTTCAAGGCAACTGGCTCAGAGGATACACCCTCACGGACTACTCCATAATCCTAAAATTTTCTTTGTGTCCCCATAAGATACAGTGCCCCCCTCCAGCAGGAAGCAGTAAGAGAAACTACGCCCAAATTCCCAAATATACCAAGCTGGCTTTGGAGATGGAATTGGCTCATTCCTTCTCTAAACCCAAATATATTGCTAAAAAAAAAAAAAAAAAAAAAAAAAAAAAAAAAAAAA
>CABHPP010147075.1:10719-31873 GCA_902168425.1 Peromyscus attwateri
ATTTTCTTTTTTCTTGCATTCCCTGTAGAAGATTGGGTGTCATGAAGATTGTGGTATGAATTAGAATGTACATAGGAAACAATGGATTCTAGGAGACTAAGATCAGTTGTTCCATCTCGGACAAACTGTGACCCAAGGATGACATAATTTATTACCAAATTGTATTTCATCCATTGTGAAAGTTTCAATATCTGTACAGTATTTGGCTGTATCTATCATCTAGTAGCTGAATTTCTAAGCAGTCTTATTAAATAATGAACACAGAGCCAAATATAGGGGTGAAAGCCTTAGAGATCAGGGAGGTAGAGATAGCCAACAACCTTACCTCTTCAGTTCTGCAGCTACCAAAAGGTGAGCTACTTCCTGTCTACCTGTGCCTTTATTGCCTTGCTGCTCTGCCCTCTCATTGGCTGTTAAGCCAGCTACCTCACTTCCTTGTCACTACCTGTCTATACAGACCTCCAGGCCTCTATGGTTGGTACTTGGATTAAAGGCAAGTGCTTGGTTCTGTTCCCTAGTGTGATCTTGAACACACAGAGAACCTGCCTGTCAAGTGATAAGATTAAGGGCATGTGCTACCACTGCCTGACTTTTGTGTTTACCTTAAAATGTCTTGCTATTTCCTGTGCTCTCCAGGCAAACTTTATTTATTAACATACAAATAAAATATCACCACATTTCAGCACACACACAAAAAATATCACCACATCTTCCAGCTTCAACTATGTTAAAAGAGTAGCTTGTCCCTGATGAGTTGGATCAAAACATTACAGATAAGGAAGTGACTAGTCATCTAATTCTGAAAATTTCCTAACAATTGGTGACATAATATCATTACTAATGGTATATTTAGATATTTTAGGATTTAAATGAGATGGCATATTTTAAAATTATTTACAATTTTGGGGAATTAGTTACACCTCCAACCCTGAAATTTAAAATATTATCATTAATGTCTGTGAAAACAGAAAGTCCTGAGGGTGACTGATCACAGTAACTGAAAATGCATATTTTTCTTTCAGACTGTGGTAATTAAAATGTATGATAAATTTTGTTACACAGTTGAAGTTGTAATGACAGTTGGTTTTTATTCTGTTTATATTCTAGATTATATTAAAAATTGAAAGAACTTATATTGTCACAATGCTAAATAAACTTAATGATGATCAACCTACTAAAAGGTGTCAAGACGACACTGGAATGATGATAAAGAAAGGGAGTTACTTCACCATGTAGTGTCCTGTATCAAGGAAAAAGTTTTTGTTGTCGTTGTTTGGTTTGTTTGTTTGTTTGTTTGTTTGACCTAAAGACCCAGATAAACAGAGCACTGTGGTGCTGCATTTGTGCTTGTCATTATTCAAAAATCTTATGACTATGGTAATGCGTAAAAGAAGGTTTGCAACAGGTCACATTAGTGTTTGTGAAGTTGCAGGAAGAAAAATGAAATGTGGACGCAAGTCAGGAAACACAGAAGATTAGAGCACATAAATGGGCATCAGTTCTCAGTATACATGAGTAGTCCACAGCCATGGCTCCCTCATATTTAAATCAGTGATTGTCATGGTGTTTCAAAGATGGGAGTTTGCTGCCATTTAAAAACCGCATGTCCATGATGGTAACTATCTTACAGTACAAGGGACCATGCCCTCACTGAAGAGGTGTTCGATTGACAACTCCACTGGAACTACCATCACATACCCCATAACAAAGGGCTTTTAATTTAATACAACAACATTTTAGGGTTTGCTCTAGAGAGAAACAACATGATATTCAGGGAAATGACATTATCTGGATTATGTGTTTGAAATTTCATGGTAGTTACATGAGAAGGAGATGGAAAATACCATAAGATTTTTTTTTTTATATTTTAGAAACTGGAGGAAAGCATTAACATTTGTGAACAAAAGAATACTGTGTTTCTTCCTAGAAAATTGGACTACCAACTTTTCCTACAGCAACCCAAGTTGAAAATGGATTTTTCTGAAAAGGAAAAAGAATACTTTCAATAACAAAGCACTATATTCTTCCCATTTTAATCATCTGTGAGATTTCCTCATCAAAATAACTATGGACATAGACCAAATATTGTATTACAGAACTTCAGATTCTGCCTCTTCACAAGCGACAACAAAGTGACTGTAATGTCATTCAAACCTAAGAGGCTAAATTATCATTTATTAGCAAATTTAAAGCCAACATTAACATTAAGTTTTCAATAACATAACACATAGTTTAACTCCTAAGACTCATTAACATTCCTGACAAATACTAGGTGGCCTGCAGCATAGATCTAAGAAGATACTTTTATCACAGTAGAATGACCCTGATGCTGATAGAAGGGACTGGCTTCTTTCTACATCTAGGTACTGTATAACTATGGGATAAAGGACGAACTTTGAGGTACAAAAATCTGTCTCGTGCTGGCTCATGGGTATATGCTTTTATTAATCTAATCCTTTATGCCAATTTTCATATATTACCAGACTAAAATATTTCTTACATAATTGTAAGCCCCCTCAAAACACTTTTCTTTGCATATGGAAATTCCCAGAAGTGATTACAAAATTTCAACCAAAACCATGATGTATTTCAACTATATAATTTGCTAAAGAAAGAGATTATTTCACAATTGCAAAAGGTAATGGCATAAAATCATATTTTATAGCAGAAAAGAGTGGATAGCGTAATTTTATCTATACACTGGCTTGAGAAATGTGTAACATTTCCTAACTGGGCCCCCAAGGAGCCCTGTTATCCGTCCTCAGTAGCCTCCAAAGATACTGTAACATTATTATTACATTGACTTATTAGGGTTGCAATCAAATCAAGAAGTTCCTAGATACTATATAAGTCAAGTATCAATAAATGAAATAGTTCCCCATTTCTTATTCATGGGATTAAAAGGATTAGTGTTGCCCACTTTAAGAATAAACACAATTGTCACCTATGACAAAAAATAATTGAGATTCAGAATATATTGATAATTCTTCTTATTCTAAACAACTAGAAATACACAGAATAACTTAAGAACTCTTATTCAGTTTAGAATAAAAAGCAACCCAACTATATATTGCCAGGATCAAATACTGGATAGGCCAATTTTCTATTTTAACTATGATTTTATGCATTTTTCTCAAGTTAAAAGAATAAGGGAATTGGTGCAAGAAATAGAAATAGTAATATCTTGGTTTTCAATATATTCTTTCCATATGAACTAAATGTTTTCTACTGGATCTCCACTTTAATTAGTTAACCAAGTCCCTGCATATCTTATAAACCTGGATCTTTATATGTATGGGACACATATGTATAGTCCATTGTACATAATGTGTGCTGAACGTAATTTCTTCACTCCACAGTGCAGGGTCTACACCAAGTGAGCTTCATTGGTATTGTCAGAAATGTGGTCTTTCTAAACAAAACAAAACAATCTGAAATATTCCTCTTTCTTTTGGGGAATTATTCTCATCATATAATGAACTTTGTATTATGTAAAAGCACTTTTTAGACAAGGAATTGAAAACAGGATAAAAAATATATACAAAGTATTATCCAGTAACAAATTAATATTGATTTGTGATATACAAACTGCTTTAAAACCACAGACAAGTTAAAACAGGGAGATGTGTTTTTATTTTTTTAATCAGTTTAACATGTACACAAATATTAGGGCTATTATTAAATACCAATTCATCAGAAAATTATTTTTACAGGCATGCTTTATAGCTGTAAATACTGTTTATATAATTGGGATAATAAAATGAAATTGCCTTTTATTTATTTGTTTCAAGAAATTGCCATTTATTCTTTTTAAGAAACAATGCAAATAAATTAGTACTTATTTTTTGTTAGAAGTCTAGATTATATATCTTTTTAAAATTTTAGTGTATTATGTTTTTCTTAAGAACTATTTAAGTGATAATGTATAAGAAAAGCTGATATAAATGTTATTGCCTAATAATTCACATTAAAGAAAAACGTTTATAAGAAGGGAAGACATATGCTTAGCTCAGAAATATTGTTGTGAAAAAAGTCAAATTATCTGTTAAACTCTTGGAAAAAAATCATTTCAGTGCCATTCACTATATTAACCTATATATTTCAGAAGAATATTTTTATATCTTTATTTATGATAGTATTTATTAGTAATTATTTATGTTTTGTTTTGTTATAATTGTTCCAGAAACTTTGGGAAATACCTGGTATTACAAAGGAAGTAGGGATTCACTCATTTGGAATCTATTTAGTTAAAGAATTTTAGAACAGATTTGAAAGGGAGTTCAAGGATAATTTTATTAGATTTTTAAGAGAAAAACAACCAAACAAGCAAACAGTAAATCTTGGCAGCCACAGAGAGTAGTACAAAAGGAAGGAAAAACAGAAACTATGCCTTTTGTAAGCATTCCTATGGCCTGAATGGTGTGTTTGTGTGTTGTGGGTATGCAAAGGAAAAAGAGAAAACTGTCAGGGAAAAAAGTCCAAGAAAACACTTTAGCTATTATCTAAAACAAAAGAAATATCAGACACACAGACACACATACACACATGCACACAGACACACAGACACAGACACACACAGACACACACAGACACACACACACACAAATAAATAACTATAAATAAATAAATAAAAACAAATAAATAAATAGAGTAAAATGAAACAAATCCAAGAACATGCCATTGAGTTCATCCTGTGTTGAGCAAATACTCCTGGGCATGGCCATACACTGAAATGTTGTTGATTTACCCAGTGAGACTTCATTGGAGAAAACTCATTATTTTCCCTTTGCCCATGGGTAGCAGTTACAGATAGCTTCTAGGTTAGACTTGGGATTCTGGATCCACTTCTCTCCTTCAGTTCTGGGACATTGTCTGGCTTGCACATGTGTGTTGGAGCCCGTTTTTGGGTTCCTCGTGGCTTTACCCAGCAGGTCCGCATGGAGGATGATTAGGACCACGGACCTGAGTGCAAGTGTCTGAGATGGTCTGCACTTGGCTGTGCTGGAGGGGAAGTCTTTTGCTCCACCCCCTTGGCATCTCTATAAATACCCCGGGGCAGAGACAGTCAGGGCCTGTTGGAAAAGGTTCCAGGCCCTCTCGAGGCTATCCTTTATTTTCTATCTGTTTTTCTCCGCAATAAATCCTTCTACCTAATATTTCCTGCTGCTCACACTCAAGAAAACTCTGGGGAACTGTGGGGTTGGTGGGTAAACGCCCCACACATGTCTGGGGCCCCCTCTATGTCCTGCCATTCCCCAGGAGTTCCTACATGTTTCACTCCAACCATGTCTAAGAGACACTATTTCCCTGGAATAATCCATCACCTCTGACTCTTTTTTTTTTTTTTCTTTTTTTTCTTTTTTTTTTTTTTTTGGTTTTTTTGAGACAGGGTTTCTCTGTGCAGCTTTGCGCCTTTCCTGGAACTGGAACTCGCAGAGATCCGCCTGCCTTTGCCTCCCGAGTGCTGGGATGAAAGGCGTGCGCCACCACGGCTCACCACCTCTGATTCTTACAACCGTTCCACCTCCTCTTCCATATTTTATCTCTGAGCCCAGAGGGGAGGGGTTTGATGAAGACATTCTGTTTGGGATCAAGGGCTCCAAATTCTCTCAATTTCTTCACATTGTTCAGTTGAGGACCTCTATGTTAATTCCGGTCTACTGAAAGAAACTTCCCTGATGCGTGCTGCCTGAGACATTCATTTACCTCTAGGTATTGTATATGTTATTAGGAGTCATTTTTTGACAATGTGTGTTTGGCCGAATAAAAATATTAGATTTTCCCCAAGACTCATGACTTATCTAGTCTCAGATTCCTGGCCTCATTATCTGTATCAGCTGTGAGTTTCTTTTCATGGAATGGGCCTTAAGTCCAATCCAAAGTGCTTGGTTACTCTGAAGATTTGTACCACTACTACACCAGGGTATATTGTAAGCAGGGTATAGGTACCAAGGTTTGTAGCTGGATGATACTGATTATTACCTTCCTCCCCCAGCAGCATCAGGGTAACCCTCAAGGCTGTGAATAATAGTTAGTAGGGGTAAAACTTCTGGTTAGATACCTGAGCAGCTTCTTTGTATTTGATGACATGAGTAAATGTTGCCTTCAGCAATAGGACCCTACTATTAGATTATTAGATTATGGAGAGTAACTGTTAATCCAGCGCCTTGTGACTTGTTGCCTGTGAAGCCTATATGGATCATCATCCTTTGTTAGTTTCCTAACCTACTGCCTCTGTAAAAATAAAATAAAATTAAAATAAAATAAAATAAAATAAAAACCCTTGTGGATAGTAACAGCAATCAGTATTAAGAGTGTACCTTCAAAATCCCTCTTGCACCAAAGGTGGGTTATAGAGAAAAATATTATTCCCAGTTAACCTTTGAGGTGTTTTAGAGGACAATACAGAAAGATAAAAGTGATCCAACAGAGAAACAAATTAAAACCAGGAGATCAGAAAGATAGAATAAAACACCACAAAAGAAACATGGCATTCTGGATTCAACCAAAGAGAAGATAAGAGAGTTTTCCACTGTTTAAAATGAAATGAGGAGTAGAAACTTGCCATTGGGTTCATCACTGTGGGGGGATGGGGAATTGTGTTAGTGATGTACATAAGTTTGTGAATGGCTTTGACACTGAGAAGAAAACTATAGGTTAGAGATAGATAGGAAAGGGAAATAGTTTATTTTTTTAAGTTTTCCAATTTTAAGATGTGAAAAATAACGTGTTTTATTATCATTGAGTAATAACAGAGAACAAACCAGAGGTGCACTTTTAGGAAATTATGATTTACATACAAACCACAGTTTCCCTTCCCTCTTCTCTTCCAGTTTCCTCTCCCTCTCCATTCTATCACCCATTCAGTCCTCCCTGTCCATCCCAATGGGGTAAGATCTCCCTTGGGAATCAACAAAGCATGGCACATCAAGCGGCAGCAGGACCAAGCTCCTCCCCTCCCCCCGCATCAAGGCTGAACAAGCCATCCCACCATAGGAAATAGGTCCCAAAGAGTCCCTCATGCATCAGGGACAGGTCCTGCTCCCACTGCTAGGGGCCCACAAACAGACCAAGCTGCACAACTGTCACCCAGATGCATAGAGCCTAGGTCAGTCTCATGGTGGCTCCCTAGCTGTCTGTCCAGAGTCTGTGAGCTCCTACAAGCTCAAGTCAGCTAAAAAAAAAAAAATGGAAAAAAGAAAAAAAAAAGAAGAAGAAAAAAGAAAAAAGAAAAAAAAAAGAAAAAGAAATTTCCTAGGTAGCCTAGATACAAGAATCCCCAATAAGATACTTGCTAATGAGCTTATGTAATATATTTCACCAAATATTGAATTATTTTCAAGCTGCTAAAGCAATGATTGTTTAGCAGTCACCCAACAATAAATGCAAAACGTATCAGAAATTGAATTGATAGTGCACAATCATCTTAATAGATGAAGGAATACCCTTTGACAAACTTCAACATCCCTCTATCATAATCCTTGAAAAATCTAGGAATAGTGGATCATACTTTGATATAACAAGTATTTTGTATGAAAAAATGGTAGGTGATATAGGAAAAAGAAAAGCCTTAAGCCACTTCATCTAAACTTTGGAATGAGAAGATAATAATGATTCTCTTCACACTTGCTGTACTCTGTGCTTAAATCTGTAGTCAGGACAGTTAATCAAGATACAGAAAAGGGATACAAAGAAAAAATTAAAAAGTCAAGTTATTACTTCATGCAGATGGCATGATCCTTTGTTGGAACACAGTCTATGAATGGAGAATTCTGAGTGCTTCTGTGAAAACTCCATAAAAACAAGACAAGGGTCTTGTGACCTCAGTTTCTTCAAAACATGAAATTGCACTTGGGAATGTGATTCCGTGTTTCCTCCAGGTATAGCAAATATGAGTGAGTTTACTTCAGATTATTCTTTAGAACTGGCTATTTTTATTTGCTTCTATTTCTATATGATAAAATATGTTTTTGCGCCGGGCGGTGGTGGCGCACGCCTTTAATCCCAGCACTCGGGAGGCAGAGCCAGGCGGATCTCTGTGAGTTCGAGGCCAGCCTGGGCTACCAAGTGAGTTCCAGGAAAGGCGCAAAGCTACACAGAGAAACCCTGTCTCGAAAAACCAAAAAAAAAAAAATATATATATGTTTTTGCCAGTGCAGCTTGGCTTGGTGATTGTACACTTTGCTCATGTGGCTCCTCTTTATCCTCAGAGTATAAATTTTCCTAGGCTCTAAATAAAGTTGGACAAAGTATAATTCTAGAATTTCATAATAAATAGGCAGCTTTGACAAAGTATAGAAAAAGCAGAGCTATAGTAGGGGAATAGAGACATGTTGAGGATGAGTAGGGTGTGCATTTGGTTGCTTCTGTTGTGCCAGTGAAATAGAGAGCAAGGTCGTGAGGTTTAAAGATTAAAGGAAGGATGTCACAACTCAGGAAAAGCTCGAAGTCATAAATAAATGAGAAAAAAAGTCACAGTGTGATGGACCAACAGAGCTATAATATGAATACTATGTAATTTGGCTGGTGAGATGGCTCAGTGGCTTAAAGAGCTTTCTGAGAAGACTAATGACCAGATGTCAATTGCTGGAACCCACATGTTGAAAAGATAGAGTCAACTCCCACAAAATGTCCTCCAAACATGAATGTGCTGTGGTATGCATTAGTGAGCATGACCACACACAACACACACACATACACACAAAAAGTAGATTTATAAATAAGTTTTAAAAATATAAATATAATATGAGAATCTGCCAGAACTTAAAAATCAGAGAAAAAAACTTCATAATTTCATTTTAGTTTAAATGTGGACAATCTATCAACTTTCCTTAAGAATGCTTGAACTCTTCAAATAATTAAGGAAAGGTCTTCCAAAATTATATAAAAAAAATACAGAATAAAAGGTAATAAAGCCATCTATACTTGGCTTCCTAGTTGCAGGAATAGAGAAGTATATTTTGATTTAATCAAATCTGAGATTAAGCAAATGATAATAATGAAGAGAGTGATGATCTGGAATTGCAAAAATACATATAGAAAGTTCTTGATTCTGGAATTTGACTTTAGTATTTTAGGGAAATGAGGATGTGAGAACAGTGTGAGCCTGTGAAAAGACTGCTGGACCAACTTTGATTATGCACTGGTGATCTGAAGATATTTGGCTTTGGGTCAAATGGAAAGAAAGCTGTGGGACATCAGAGTGAGTTACCATTACTGATAATGACAGAACCTAAATTGGAACCCTGTGAATAAACAGCCAACATGAGTTAAAAGAGAAGATTTCTAGAAGAAGGGAATAAAATGACAGCATATAAGAAGGATCACACGGCTATATAATTTATATAATGGGAATTTGAAAACCTTACCAATAAATAACAAAAATGTTCAAACTATATATGAGATGGGATAGAAAAACACTGCGACCTGACCTTGAAGAACACAGGAGTGTCAAAGCTGACAGTGAACACTTCCAGTCTGGACATAGCATGTGTCTGCAAAATTAAATGCAAAAGGAAATCTACTCAATTTGCATACACAGTAGTGAAAAGGATGTGGGAGAAGAAATTTGATTGTTAGAAATTGTAGCAAAGGAAACAGTTCTGAAAAGATTTCACAAGTAGGACACACACACACACACACACACACACACACACACACACACACATACAAATATTAAAAGGTCTGTTTGGTGGTATCATGAAATATACTATAAAATAATGTGAGCTCTAGAGACCAGAATAAAGGTTGTAGGAGTTAATACATAGAAAAGGAAACTCCCAGAACTCACAGGGCCACTTGAGAACATGGTGGGGTGGGATCTGCACATCCTTACAAAACCAGGAGTGGAGGTAACAGATTTATTTCATCAAAGAGTTTATAACATTCCTGAACTGAAAGACATGCTTCTGCCAAGGGACAGCAGATACAAGAGGCACATGTTGGGGGCACACTGCTGACCACTCTTGTTCACTCAGGCTTCATGGAAGGGACCACATCTTGTGTTGATTTGATTTTTAAGTTTAGCCATACAAACCAAATCTTTCCATCATATGCACACACCCAGACACTTTGCAAGAAGACTTGACATTTTCTTCTTGCTTACCTTGGTACAATCATTGAGTTTGTCTTAAATAATCACATCCTTTCACTTTCTAACAATACTGGGTTTCTCTAACAAGTAACTCATTCAACCTGTTCTTCAAAGTATCATGATTTTGAGTATAGTCATAGTTGCTCATAATATGTATGCAGTATTAGGAAATATTAATCTTTGTTGTTCAAGTTTCTGAAATTTTGGAGCTGTTTTATTGAAGCCTGATTACTTAAAATGATTTATTATTTATACCATTTTCCACAGTATTTTGATAAATATATAAAGATCAGAAATTTCATGGCAATTTGGTTATGCAAACAAATATACATGGTTTGCCATAATACCACAAAGCAGCACTGATTTTATTTGAGTTTTGGCAATACAAATAATTTAATTTTAATACATACCCATATACCTGTGCTGCTCTTCATCTTTCATTGCACACACACACACACACACACACACACACACACACACACACACACACATTGGTCTCTGTTAGATTTCATTTCTATAAAGTTACAGTATTGTGGCAAAAGAACCAACTAAATGTTTTTGTTTACTCCTTCAAGTATCATGCAATCAGATATGTGTATGGCTCTTATTTTAAGTTTTGATTTTTGGTTTATGTATTTTATTTTCTTATGTGAATGAGTGTTTTGTTTGTGTGTATTTATATGCACCACATGTGTGCTTGGTGCCTGAAGACATCAGAACTAAGGATCAGAGACCCTGGAATTTGAGTTAGATATAGTTGTGAGTAGCCATGTGGGTGCTGGGGATCACACTTGGGTCTTCTGAGCTTTCACTCGTGGAGCAAAATCTCCAGCTTCTTATGTTAAAGGTGAAAAAATTTTAATAGCCTGGGGATTTCATAACCAGTTCTCCAATTTGTAAATATGTATTTCTAAGGACACAAAGGCAAAACAATAGTTGAGTTCATAGCATGTTTATATAATTTGTCCTTGTTCATCTTTGCATATATTCTCTTTGATTATAGACCTGTAGGCTACAATATTTGACATTTTCAGTGTTTTCATGCTGTTAATAATGGAGGAAATTTAAATACAGTCAAAATATTCTATGCATGTTTGAAAGTATTGCAGGAAACTCCTCACTACTTTAGACAATTAATGCAAATTAATAAAAAATACAGTGAAAATACAATAATAAACAGCAAACCAATTTATGAATGTGAAGAATGTTTAAGTCAGTTGTAGGTATCACTGTATTACTGATTATTAATTCTGCTCAAAGGTCTAGCATCTATATCCAAGTGGTATTTTTAAGCCTTTTAACTCATTACATTGTTTTGGATGAAATGTAGCCTTTTTGTGAGTATTTCCTCAGGAGGAATATAAGAATAATATGAATTTTTAGGAAATGTAATCCATGAGAGGAGTAATTTGTGCATTTGGAGAATGGTGTCACTGTTCTGCTCAGGAGAACCATCTGACATCATTTTGTGGCACATAGGTTAATCCATAGTCTGTGCCCTCTGGAGAGGAGGAGTGGAGTGCTGCCCTTGGAAGCATTGCCTACTGACTTGGCAGGAGTGAAATCCACTTGGCCTGAATTATGGAGTTATTCCAGCCCTGAAGATATGAAATCATTCAGGTTTCTACAAAGGAATAAGAATAGCTTTGCCCCAAAGCCCTCATTTCACACACCATCACTCAAAATATCTTCAACTTTTACAACCTATTTTAAAACCCATTTATCAGCACTCGAAATATTAGATTCAGGGTATGCTTGGATGTTGCGGATGATGCTGTTGTTGCTATTTTGTTTTAATTACCATGATTGTTATGATAGCACAATTAACATTTTTATTATTCTTTGTATTTAGTAAGCTTAAGGAAAGCTAGAATATGAGTTACTGGCAGGTATTCTCCCTCTTATTACATTGAAATGTGCTCATTTTGCATACAGATTGAATAGCCATCTGTCCCAATTTCCCATCTCCAAATATAAGTATGTTGACATGAAATGAATTTGAAAATATAGGTTCTTTCTTAATATATATCACACCAGCACATAATATATGAAAGTAAGACATGCAAATTGTGGTAAAAATGTGAAATCAGTTCTCATATATGCACATACATACATATATCTGCATATATACTTTATTTTCCAGTTTCAGTCCACGCATTCATTGTGCTATTAGCTATCTGATCTTTACCAAGGAATGGAAATATCAGCCTAAAGAGTGAACATATGTTTGTTTGTTTAATAACAGCACCTGCTTCATTACCCATAATCAAAATTGCTACTTCCTTCTATACAAAGCAGATGAGTAAAGCTATAACCCAGCCATGTGGCTGCAGCTAGATTCCCTTTATATTTGTTCAGCTGAGGAGTCGAGGGAGGGCATCCATTGATGTTATTTCCATTTTGGGTTATTGTACTGCAGCATTGGCTGTGGACCCCTAGAGGATGCATAACTAAGGAAATGAAGAATTAGTCATTTGATTAAATGAATAACAAGCAAATTCCTAAACATTTATAGTTCTGTTTGCCATTATTCAGTGGATCATTGTAGTTTTAATTTTAAATTTTTAGTGTATGTGTGTGAGTGAGTGAGTGTGTGTGTGTGTGTGTGTGTGTGTGTGTGTGTGTGTGTGTGTGTTTGTAGGCTGTTCAGAAAGTCACTGGTTAAATACCGTTCTTTCTTTCTATGCTTCCCGGGAATCAAACTCTGATTGTATGTTAGGCTTGGCAGTAAACAACTTTATCAGCTGAGTCCCTTCACTAGCACTGAAGTTCTATTTTTTTTTTTTTATTTTTGTCCTGGAACTTGTTCTGTAGACCAGGCTGGCCTCAAATGCACAAAGATCCACCTGCTACTACCAGCTGAGAGCTGGGAATAAATGCATGGGCCACCACATCATCAACCCTATGTAGTTTAATCGAATTCTAAGAAAGTCTAAGAGAAAGGAAAAAAAAAAACAGTGGTGAGTTCAATACTATAGATAATAAAAAGCTCAAAGGACAGGAACTTGATTCTGTTCCCTAGAAATATACATAGACTTTAGAACAACGTGGGAAAAATTGGATTTTCTTTATTAATATTCTAAGCACTAGGGAGCACATTTACATTGTAAAGAGCTAGTGTTATACTAGTTATTGGATATTTATACATTTGAATAAAACATAATGCTAAAGTGACAGTTTTTTAGAGGATTCTAATCTATAGTTTCAACAAATGTTTGATTCTTTATAATGACTCCTAAAATGAAATAAGCCATATGTTACATGTATAACACATAAAAACTTAGGCCAAGTTAAACTATTTTGATTTAAACATTTTAAACAGAAGATTGATAGTAACTTTAGTTGAACACATCGTTTCATTTTACTGAACCCAACATTAACTCAACACCTAGCCTTCACATTTCCACAAGTAACTGAATATATTCTCATCTTAAAGTATGGCACACTGCTAAATTCAGTCCCTTAGTAATATTCTAATCAGTCTTTGGTTGTTTCATGTTGTTTATAGAACTAGTGCATAACTTAAATGTAACTAAGAAATTCAAATAAAAAGATAAACCAAGCTTATATATTAGGCACAATGTAAAAACTATCATACAGCCATATGGTTTACTGGGATTCTCACTATAGAGCTTAAGTTTAAACAGAATCATATTACACTCTTCAGTTTAGTTCAGTTTGTATCAGCTTCAAATAGAGATGCACACTTTCTATCACAATATGGTTATATCTTAAAGAAAAACTTCTAAGTTCACACTGAGATTTGATATTTCAGTTCCATAGCTCAGTTTTCATAAACATCATGAAATAATGTTAAATATTTAAAACTATATTTATACTTTCTACTATTAACTCAATAGAAAACAATATTTTATAATTTCTTCTTTTGGTTTTGTGTATGCATGCGTGCATGCATGCCTGTGTGTGTGTGTGTGTGTGTGTGTGTGTGTGTGTGTGTGTGTGTGTATGTGTGTGTGTGTGTGTGTGTGTGTGTGTGTGTGTGTGTGTGTGTGTGTGTGTGTATGTGTGTGTGTGTGTGTGTGTGTGTATGTGTGTGTGTGTGTGTGTGTGTATGTGTGTATGTGTGTTGTATGTGAGCAAGCAAGTGTACGTGTAATTGAACATGCAAAAGCCTGAGCAGATTGTCTCAGTGACTTTCTCTATCATTCTCTGAGTTACTGTCTTGAAACAGGGTCACTCTCTGAGATGGAAGTTCATGACTGGCTAGGGTGACTGACCACTGAGCTTTCAGTACCTTCTTGTCTTTACTACTTCCCAAACAATGCTCAGGTATAGCTAGATATGCCTAGCTATTTAAGTGGGTGCTGATCACAAGAATTCAAGTCCTTATATTTGCAGAGAAAGTATTTTTTTTATTTTATTTTATTTTATTTTTTGGTTTTTCGAGACAGGGTTTCTCTGTGTAGCTTTGCGCCTTTCCTGGAACTCACTTTGCAGACCAGGCTGGCCTCGAATTCACAGAGATCCGCCTGCCTCTGCCTCCCGTGTGCTGGGATTAAAGGCATGTGCCACCACCATCCGGCGAGAAAGTACTTCTATAAATTCTTTTTTACATAAAGCTAGTTCAAGAAAAAGTTGTCACATGAATGATAATGTGTTATATTTCATACTATAAAAATAAAGATATCTGAAATGATGCTATATCAGGGTTAGAGAAGATGGAGCCAAGTTCTGAAGTACTACTACTTCACATCAGAATGACTGTAGATAACAGTAACAAAATGCATAGGCCCAAAAGCTGGAAGAAAAGAATTTTGAAAATGTATAGTATAAAGGAATGATAAACATTTGAGGAGATAGATTAACCTCATTTAATATTATGCAATGTACACTGAACTTAAGCATCTTACCTCATTAACATTTATCATGTTACATGTAACATGTATCGGTTAAGAGCACACATCATCTTATCTTTTTACTGTGGACAGGAAAATCTAATCTGTAGCAGGCCCCATGTGGTTGCAGCTATGTATGTTTGCAATCACAGCTAATTGGGAGGCTGGGGACTATGAGTTTAAGAAGACTCTGAGCAAAATTGGGTAGCAAAACCAAAAAACACATAAGAAACAGAAGAAAATAACAACTAACAGATTTCAAGTTTTACATTGTTGATTCTACATTGGATTAAGTAATCACATATGTTTGTGCATGTGTGTAATTTTCCCTCCCCTTAGAGTTTATGAGATGGTTCATTTTGTCAGTTGCTTACTGTGCAATCACTTTACCTGAGTGTGTGATCCCAGCACCCATGAAAGCAGCAGGATGCAGGGGTCTGTATCTGAAGTCCCAACAACAGGAAAGCAGAGACTAAAGTTCCTAAAGTGAGCTGGTCACACAGGCTAGGCAAATAGATAAGTTCCAGGTTCAATGAGACAACGTGTCAAAAAACAAGATGGAAAATAATTTAGGAAAAACAAAATAAGCCTCTGGCCTGCACATGTACATACATGCAAACACACATACATGTACTTGAATGCATATATGCATACATATGAAAACCAAACATGCATAAAACACATAAGTATTTGTACAGATATATAACCATATGGCATATGAGTTACTAATAGTGTATATATATATATATATATATATATATATATACAGTGACATGTAAAAAATCAAACAATTATATATATATACTCTATGCAGGAAGATCTGTATCTATATATAATGTATACATAAACTTATTTTTCTTCTCCTTGACTCACATACATAATATGTGGCCTAAAATATGATGACAGATTTGCTAATTATTAGAGGTGAATCTGGGTATCTAGAATACAGCAGGAAGTAGACATGATTACTTGCTGCAATAAAATTTACATTTATGTATATTTTGCATGTGAGTTAGAGGGGGAAATGATAAATTAATAAAACAAATACAACCAAATAAATATCCCATAGAAGAGCTTATAAAGAAGAGGCAAGTCCTATTTTTTTGAACAAAATCAGAAGGGAAATGAGTGGAACCCTCAAACTGGAGCAGGAGCATTGCTCTCCTGTGTTGTCAGTGAACTGATCAGCTATGACCTAGCAGTATGAAGATCAGCAATGTCCACATCACCCAGGATTCTACAGGTCACAGGGTCATTAACTATTCCCATTTTGTCATAAGTGTAAAAGGAAGTCAGCTTTATATTTTATGTTGGCAATCAAAAGTACTGCAACTGTTTATGTTTGTACCATTTTACAGATGTTTGTAGCAAAAATGAGGACAGTGTGACCTATTGATGAAGTCAGGAAATAAATAACAGGCCATGGGAATTTTAAGGGAAAGGTGATAAAACATACTGGTATACAGGATTTAAGGGGAATAATGGAATAGGAAGGGTTAAGTTGGGGGAAGGGCAGCCAGGTAGGTAAGGGATTGGGAAGGAATAAATAATACCTATAATAGTGTGCATTTTTTTCTCCAAACTGTACATTTTGCATTTCTTTCTGCCCCTCTTGCTCTTTTCAATGGTTACCTGCATCAGTGATTGTTAACAACCATGTACTATAGTCAATACAAGGCTATCTTAAAATCTCCTCCACCAAAGAAATTAGCCTATCATTTCTAAATTTTGTCTCAGGCAAGTTTGTAGATGTATCCAACCATCGTATAAATAAGAAACACAGAACCAATGCAAAGAAGAAAGCCAAGAGGTCAGAGCTAAGAGCCAAAACCTTACCCTTCCTCCTGCAGTGGTCCTACCTCTCCGAAGGAGCTGGTACTTCCTGTGTTAAAGTCTTTATATAGTCTCTGTTCTGCCTTCTCATTGGTTGTAAACCCAACCACAGGACTGCCTCATTACAGCCTGTCTGTATAGACCTCCAGGTGTTCTATGGTTGGTAATGAGATTAAAGGCATGTGTATCCAATGCTGGCTATATCCCTGGACACACAGAGACTTACCTAGCTCAAATGTACACCACCACTGCCCTGCTTTCCTATGGCTTGCTAATAGCTCTGACCCCCAGGCAACTTTATTTATTAACATACAAATAACATTTTGGTACAAAGAAAATATCACCATATTTCCCCTTTTCTATTTAATAAAAAGAAAAAAGGAAAACGCTTATGACTAATATAAGAAAAACTATATACAGAAGTACAATAACTATATACAATATATACAAGAACAATGTCTAGTCTATTTGTATTTAACAAATTCAGAGAAAATAATTCTATTATCTATCCTATTGTATCTAATTCACTTTCTATACTAATTAATCTTCAACTATAACTAAATAATCTTCAACTTCTTCAGAGACCCAAGAAGGAAATAATATTAGCTAACAAAAATAAAAACAGGAAGTACATGCAAGCAGCTTCCAAAAAAATTGTGAGTTGACAGAAACAGCCAGCCGCCTGGACAGTCACCTGAGGTTTCTCCGCAGTGTTGGGGCATCATCTTCAGCCTATAGGCTTAGCGTATCTGACAGACTCATTTGTGAAGTAGGATGTACACAAGGTCAACAGTTCAACCTCACCTTGGGTGAGAGCAGTCCATGTACCAGAAACACCTGAATTCCACTAGTGTCATGTCATGATTCAGGATCTTAAATTCTGGAAATTGTTGATGGTTTTTTAATCCAGCTGTCCATTCTTCTTGACCATGTATGTGTGGCTTCTTCTCAGCATCCCATTCTCCACATCCCTCTATTAAATGCCAGTCTGCTATTGAGAGACGTGAGCTTAGTTACTCTTCAAGAATAACTATTTCAGCTGCTGTTCCATTGCACATCAGAAGCCATCGGCCCACTGCCTGTTCAGCTGCCTTCAAAGGAAAGGGCACTGTACCTTTTCCGGATTGCAAAGGCCACTTCAGGGATTTGTGCCATATTGTCCTGGCCTCAGGAGATGCCTTTTGATAAAGCCACAACCACACTTGTTTTGGCAAGAATCAGTAGTCCTTTGTTTCATGTCCTGTCTGTCCATTTTGTCCTGTTGTCAGCAGTAGATTCGAGGATACCTTGTTGTCCAGTGGCTAACATTTGCCACAATGAAAGTTAACTCTATATGCAGTTTCTTCAATGCCCATATTCTCTCTGAAGTAGATTGGTACTGCCAGGAGCTGACATGTCTCATAGTCATAACAAAAAAGAAAAATTTTCTAAGTTATTAAAACATTTTAAATGCCATATTCTGTAGATCTCTGAAGGGTTTGAAGATGACCTGTCTATCTAAAATATATCTGCTTAATCTAGAAAACATACCTAATATGACTACAAGTTCTATTGTAATGTCTAACTACTAACTTTCATTTCTTTATATTCTAATAGTTGGTAATAACAACATTCAAGAATCAGAAAATTGTATTACATTGTTAAATGAACGGTATAAATACAGTTAGAAATATACATATAGCATTTTCTAACAATATCAATTTCAATATATATATATATATAATTTGTATACAAAACAATCCAATCCAATGTAAAGTATTGAAAACTAATAATTGTCTTTTTCTCTCTCTCTTTTTTTTTTATAGAACCTTAAATCTAATCTCCTCTTCTTAGCCCTTTTCCTAACCCTTGACAACAATTTGTAACCAACCCCCAAATCAATGAAAATTATCCCAGACCCATAACCCATTAAAAGACAAAAAAAAAAAAAAAAACCACCCGTCCCACACCACCTCTTTGGGAATGTGGGCGTCGTATTCTTAAAATTGCTTCCTGCTGGGTATGGGCGAAAGTATCTTTATCCTGAAAATAAAAATTTTAGGTTAATTGTCAAATTCTAGGAAAGGTAACTATATCCTTCGTTATCCAGTTTGTATATAATGCCAAAGTTCAAGGTTTATCTCAAATCCTTATTTAAGTAGTCTTTGAGACTGGATCATTTCAGCTAGCTTTCTTAAAATTGCTCTGAGCATTTTGTAGTTCAAAGCTGATCTGTAGATGATGTTTATCAGCTTAGTGATGTTATTATTGTCCACGTGGAGTTGTTGTTGTTGTGGGGCCCCATGTTCTTCCTGAAGACTTCAGTTGATGTTAGGCCTGGCCATGAATTCCTGCAGAAAACTGATAAGAGACTCAAACACAAAGACATATATATGCAGCTAATTGAAACCTTTTTTCTTTCTAGAATTAGCTAGTATTCTATATAACCATTCATATCTTAACAAAGTTGAAAATGTATATATCTCTATATATTTTAATCTTGTAAATTTTGATATAAAATTCATACCTTAAGAAAAGTTTAAATGATCAGAATAGAATCAAAGAGTTGAGATTAGTAATAGAATAGTTCCTTAATTAATTTGGCTTTTCTCCTGTTCCATAGCAGAAGATGGCTCTTTCTTCTGGCATGATACAGAGATTTTGCATTTTCCTTTTAACAACATGCTTGAGTTTAAAGAAGGAGAGAGCCATTCTCCAACTCCAAAATCAGCTTTAAATTTTAATTGAATTGGAACTATTAGAAGACCAATAGTGTTAAATCTTTAGAGAAAAGCAGAAACAAACATTTAGGAAGACATAAAATTTTTTAAATGATATACCCATACGCCATTTCACTCTGTTTCTTGGGATAGACGATTTGTCCCTTTTCTTCAGTTGTCCCATTTGTCCAATGTTCTTCAGATTCCTTAATTTTCATTCTCCTAAAAGACAAAAACAAAAACCTTTCCCCAAGATTTTTTGGGGATGTTCCTTTTTGGCAAATTATTATCCGATTAAATGAAAAGACATGTGTTACTGGTATAAGTAAGTTTAAATTGGATAGTTGATGAACTATTACCTCCTCTAATTAAGAGGTCTCTCTTGTTCAAATCGAACCTTTATCAATTTTGATGGTACCCACAGCTTTTCTTCTCCTATAGAAACATAAGCAAAACCTCGTCCCCAACGTAACACATATCCTGGTTTCCATTCTGAGGTCAGTACATCCTTAAAGTATATAGGTTGATTTAATTCTGTAGTTTTTTCTATCATCCAGTGTCTCTCTGGAGCTGTTGTTCCTTTCTCATTGGCATTGAGAAAATTTAAAGTTAATAGAGCATTATGTAATCTGTTTCTGGGGGTTTTTGTTACCCCTTTTTGTTTATTTAGCATATCTTTTAGAGTTCTGTTTGATCTTTCTATAACTGCTTGACCTGTAGGATTATGTGGTATACCTGCAACATGCTTTATATTGTAATAACCAAAAAACTGTTTCATTTTAGCAGAAACATATGATGGAGCATTGTCAGTTTTGATTTGTGCAGGTATACCCATAATAGCCATAACTTCTAGCAAATGAGTGATTACAGAATCAGCTTTTTCAGAACTCAAAGCAGTTGCCCACTGAAATCCTGAATAAGTATCAATTGTATGGTGTACATATTTCAATTTTCCAAATTCTGCAAAGTGAAACACATCCATCTGCCAGATTTCATTCCTCTGAGTACCCTTTGGGTTACATCCTGCTGGTAATGGTGTTTGATTGTAGAAAGAACAAGTAGGACATTTCTTTACTATTTCTTTGGCTTGTTGCCAGGTTATGGAAAAATCTTTTTTTAAACCTTTACTATTGACATGATGTTTTTTATGAAATTCTGAGGCCTCCAGCACATTTCCTATCAATAATTTATCAATCTCATCATTGCCTTGTGCTAAAGGGCCTGGCAGACCGGTATGGGATCGAATGTGAGTTATATATAAAGGATGACTCCTTTTCCTGATTGTATCTTGTAATTGAATAAATAGTGAAGTTAATTCTGAAGTATCAGGGATAAATTCTGCAGTCTCAATATGTAATACTACTCTTTCAGCATACTGAGAGTCAGTTACTATGTTGAGAGGTTCTGAAAAATCTATTAATACCAACAGAATAGCATACAATTCTGATTTTTGAACTGAATTATAAGGACTTTGAACCACTCTACTTAAATTTTCGGATTTATAACCTGCCTTTCCCTGTTTGTTGGCATCTGTATAAAATGTACGAACTCCAAATATGGGTTTTTCGAGTACAATTCGAGGCAAGATCCAATCAGCTCTCTTTATAAGATCAATTCTATCACTTTTGGGATATTTGCTGTTAATTTTTCCCAAAAAATTACTGCAAGCCTTT
>CABHPP010147076.1:0-19356 GCA_902168425.1 Peromyscus attwateri
GACCTGCACAAGAGCCCCAGCCTGCTGGTCTAGAGCAGCGGTGGGCTCCCGGCTTTCTGGCCCCAGCTGCTTGCTTGCGGCAGCGGCAGACGACCGTCCTGATCTTAGGCAGCTCTCCCTGGACCTCGGCGCAGGGTGTCACCTGTGTACGTTGCGCTGTAATTTTTTGCAAAATAATAATAATAATAAAATAAAATAAATGTTTTTTTAAATCTCCTTAGCGGGCAGAGTCAAGAAGCAAAAATATAATTCAGAAAGGGAACAGAAATTAAAGGATTCCGCTCTGCAACTCCTGAGATACCACCAAAACATGAATGACCTTCTACTAGAGGTAAGAGGAAGTTGGCATGGCTGGCAGGTTGGGTGTTTGGAGCCCAGCCAGATCATAATCTTGATAATATCCTTGTAAGCCTGTGTACCTGGTGAGTAACTGGTAACTGCAAACCAGGTGAGAAGAAAGCTGAATGTATTTTCTGCCTTTGGAGATTAAAGCAGTTGGATAGTAAATTTAATAATTCTTGAAAGACTTTAGTAAATTCCTTCTTGAAAAAAAAAAAAAAGAAATTGAGGAGCCGGCTGGAAAGATGGCTCAGTACATACTGGTTTTTTTTTTTGTTTTATGTATATCAATGTTTCACTTGCATGTATGTACGAACCACATATGTGCCTACAGAAGTCAAAAGAAGGCATCAGACTCCCTGGAACTGGAGTTATGGATGGTTGTGAGCCACCATGTTTGTGCTAAGAATCAAACCTTTGCAAGCACAACAAATGCTCTTAACCATTGAGCCATCTCTCCAGCTCTAACACATCGTGCTGTTCTTACAAAGGATCTGAGTTCAGTTCTCAGAACCCATGTCAGGTGGCTCAGAGCCATCTGTAACTCTAGTTCCAGGGGATCTGACACCCTCTTCCGAAGACACTGCACAAACTGATACACATACACACAAGCAGGCTAGCTTTATGTCAGCTCAACACAAGCGAGAATCATTTGGGAAGAGTTTATCTGAATTAAGGAACCGAGCCCCGCTAGGCCTGTGGGCAAGCCTGTGCTACATTTTCTTGATTAATGATTGATGTGGGAGGGTCCTGGACTGGTGGTCCTGGGATCCATAAGAAAGCAGGCTGAGGTGGGGCGGTCCTGGTGCAGGCTTTTAATTCCAGTGCTGAGAAGGCAGAGCCAGGCGGATCTCTGTGAGTTCAAGGCCAGCCTGGTCTACAGAGAGAGATTCAGGACAGGCACCAAAACTACACAGAGAAACCCTGTCTTGAAAAAACAACAACAACAACAAAAACAACAAAGAAAGCAAGCAGGCTGAGCAAGCTATGGTGAGTAAGCCTGTAAGCAGTATTCCATAACTCCATCAGTTCCTGCCTTCAGTTCCTGTCCTGACTTCCCTGGATAATGGACTACAAGTTATTTTATATGCATGTTTCTTTCTTTTTTCTTTTCCTTTTTTTTTTTTTTTTTTGGGGGGGTGGTGGGGGTTAGGAAGGGTGAGATAGGGCTTCCCTGTGTAGCCCTGGCTGTCCTGGAACTCTGTAGACTAGGCTGGCCTTGAATTCTGAGATCCACCTGCCTCTACCTCCTGAGTGCTAGGATTAAAGGTATGTGCCACCACTACCCAGAAAGATGGACGGGACTACAAATTTTAAACTGAAATAAGCCCTTTTTTTCCCAAGTTGCTTTTGGTCATGGTGGGTTTTTTTTTATTACAATAGAAATTCTAACACACACAGAAACATGTACATATAAAGATGAATTAAAAAACAAAACCAAACCAAAAACC
Source organism: Peromyscus attwateri (assembly GCA_902168425.1). Classification (NCBI taxonomy): domain Eukaryota; kingdom Metazoa; phylum Chordata; class Mammalia; order Rodentia; family Cricetidae; genus Peromyscus; species Peromyscus attwateri. The sequence continues at coordinate 1,791 of CABHPP010147076.1, forward strand.
AACCCAACCAAACAAAAGAAAACACCACTTGAGAGTGCCCACTATGCCCACTATACATAGTCGGACTTTGAAAGTGGAGTTCTTCATGTTTTGATTTGTAGGTAGAAGATCCACAGTGTAAAAAATTGTGTCTCAGCAAACTGATTGATCGTGACAGTGCTTCGGCCTACTCTGACCGGTCCAGTTCCTTCATCCGTAAGTTGTCACTGCTTTTTTTTTTTTCCAATTCATTGAGTTAGAGAACGTTTAAGGAAAAAGTCTTGATCTGTTTATAATAAGTAGAAATTTATTTTCCCCCAAAAATTCCTTTTCTTTTACATATTATCACTAGTTACACAGGTTTTATGACTTGTTTTGGAGTTACTTGGTTGCTGATTTTTTTTTTTAAATATATTTATTACTCTTGTTCTCTCTCTGTCTGTCTTTGTGTGTGTGTTTATGATGTGTGTGGGAAGGACACATGTGGAAGTCAGAGGACAGCCTCATGGAGTTGATTCTCCCTTCTATCTTTACATGGGTTCCAAAAATCAGGTTTCCAGTTTTGTGTAAAAGCACCTTTACCTAACTCTAAGCCGTCTCACTGTCCCCCTCCCGCATACACACACTTTTTTCCCCTTTATTGAGACAGGATCTGTATCCCAGGCTGGCCTAGACCTTGCTATGTAGCTGAAGGTGATCTTGAACTCCTGACCCTGACATTATACTGGGGATCAAACTTAGGTCTTCACTCCTGCTAGGCAAGCATTTTATCAACATTCCCAACTCCTACTGCTGGTTTGAAAATGTACTCAGCTTGGGCTGGAGAGATGGCTCAGAGGTTAAGAACACTGACTGCTCTCTAGAGGTCCTGAGTTCAATTCCCAGCAGCCACATGATGGCTCACAACCATCTATAATGAGATATGGTGCCCTCTTCTGGCATGCAGGCATACATGCAGGCAGAACACACTGTATATATAATAAATAAATAAATCTTAAAAAAAAAAATGTACTCAGCTTAAGGCGCGGGTTATAAGGAACCCAAGATACCCTTGGGAAAATCATTTGGTGTGTACTTCCTTCACAGCAGTGATGACTGCAGTGAGCAAGCATGAAACGGAAACATGCTCCTAGGTGTTACTCCCTCCCAGTTCCAAGAGTCTGAGAAAGCAGGGGTAGGGGGGGGGGCAGGTAGGGGAGGGGAGGTGGGGAGATGGGGGAGCAATAGGTAAATTTTTTTTTGCACCTCACATTTTTTATTCTACAATGATTTTTTTCAAAAAGTGATACTAACTTCATTATTTATTAGTTTTTCATCTTCTGGTTTTTTGTTTTTTTTTTTTCTCGAGCCAGGGTTTCTCTGTGTAGCTTTGGAGCCTGTCCTGGAACTTGCTCTGTAGACCAGGCTGGCCTTGAACTCATAGAAATCCGCCTGCCTCTGCCTCCCAAGTGCTGGGAGTAAAGGCTGTTTTTCATCTGTTTTTAATGTTTATTTATTTATTTTGGTTTTTTGAGGCAGGGTTTTTCTGTGTAGCCCTGGATGTTCTGGAACTTACTCTGTAGATCAGGCTGACCTTGACTCATAGCGATCCACCTGCCTCTGCCTCCAGAGTGCAGCAAAGGCGTGCGCCACCACTGCCCTGCTTATTTTTTACATTTATTTATTCATTCATTGAGAGCTTGTGTGCCAAGGTGACCATGTGGAGGTCAGAGGTCAACTATGTGAATCAGTTTTCTCCTTCAGCCATGTGATTCCTGGGGGCCACACTCAGATCGTCAGCCTTGACAGCAGGCAGCGTTACGCACGGAGACATCTTGACCCTCAGTACTTTTAGTAAATTTATGAGTATCTGTGAGTACTTGTCACGTGTGTGTGGGTACGCACAGAGGTCAGAAGAAAGTGTTGGATGCCCTGGAGTTGGAATTCTAGGTAGTTGTGAGTAGTTCACAGAGAATTTAGGTTCTGTGAATTTAGGTCTCTCTGAGTCCCTCACATTTGTTTTGTGAAGTTTATTGTTATTTGAAGTCCTGGGGATTGAACCTACGATGTTGTATATTTCACTAGCTCTTGAAACACTTTTAAAAAAAGACAGGCTCTGTCTAAGTCAGTCCTCCCGCAGCCCTCCTAGTGGCTGGGATTACAGGCTTTTGTCACCAGCCCCGCCTCTGGTTTCTAACACTTGTAATTTGAAGCCTCTGTAATTGCTGCATACGGCTTTACTTATACATTGATACATGTTTTTAGAGCCTTGATGATAATGGGCGTGCATGATAAAAATAAAACTACCATATATGATAAATATATATGTGTTTTTTCTTTTTTTTTAGATTTTTATTTTTATGTGTATGGGTGCTTTGCCTGTATATATGTCTGTGTACCACATGCATGCCTGGTGCCCATAGAGGCCAGAAGAGGGGGTTGGATCCCCTGGAACTGGAGTTACAGGTGGCTATAAGCCACCATGTAGATAGTGAGAATTGAACCTGGGTCCTTTGGAAGAACAAGTGCTTTTAACTGCTGAGCCATCTCTCCAGCTCTTCTTATTTATTTATTTATTTTTCTTTCTTGACAATTAGTTTTGGAAGTCAAACAAATGAGAAAATGATTTTCTTGTAAGCACTGCCTTTTCTAGGTTGTCCAGAACATTTCACTTTAGGGGTTGCAGGCCACAGACTGGGTCAGGAGCCTGGTGACGGCCGTAGGGCCAGCTGTCCAGCCTCTGCCAGGTGTCCCAGAGGACTGAGTATACCTGCGATTCTGTGCTGCCCATCAGGTACAGGACAGAGTGTCTGGAGGTCCTATCCAGTTTGCACTTACTGTTTGTAAGTCACTGGGAGTAAACTCATCTGTAAGGCTAAAGTAATACAGGGACTGAGGGTGATATAGCACTTACCCCTGTGTCTGAGGCCTTGGGTTTCATCCCTATCACAGAAGAACACAGAAGAGACCGATGAGTTCTGCTTATGGTGCTCCTTTATGAGGAAGATGATAAAGTTTTCTCTTCATGTTGCAATGGAGTGTATCTGTTCTGGTACATGATGCACACACGTGTTTGTGACTTTGGGTTCCGAGGTTGCCTCTAATTGTACTGCGAGCTGCTGTGGGATGTCTTTCAGTTCGCTGTGAATATGTGTTGTGAGTATTGGTTGATAAATGAAGCTGCATTGGCCTATGGCAAGGCAGCTTAGAGTCAGGCGGGAAATCCAAGCAGATATACAGAGAGAAGAAAGGAGGGTGGGAGAGAGGCCAGCTGCCGCCAAAGGAGCAGCAAGATGCCAGCAGACCGGTGATGCCACGGCCATGTGGCAACTTATAGCTTAATAGAAAGGGGTTAAGTTATAAGAGCTAGCTAGCGAGAAGCTTGCCATAGGCCATACAATTGGTAATTAATATAAGCCTCTGGATGATGATTTTATAAGTGCGCAGGGCGAGAGAAACCTCTGGCTACAGAGAGCTGCCAATTTGGCCCTGAAATTCTCTTCATTTTGTGTCTCTTGTTTTTCCCTTTTTATCTGTTCTTCCCCCTTAAATGCAGTTTAGTGTGATGTTACAACCTAATGAGCATTTTTCTACTGAAGCCTTCTTCAAGTTTTTCTTGGTTTTCAGGGAAAACCATAGTTTTGTTTTGTTTTTCAGCCTCTGCTTTTCGGGATCAAGCCTTGGCGCTGGGGGTTCCTGTGGGTATACTATCTGCCAGAGTGTTCGCTCGCAGTGTGCAGCAGGTCTGCATGGAGCCCAGCCACCCTGTGCTGCTTAGCTCGGAGCAAAGAGTAAGTGGCCAGCCCCATAAATGAGAACATGTCCTTTTAAAGCTGTTTGGGAAAATAAGGTATTTCTTTAATACCGTTTTTAGATAATTTGTCTTTTTTAAAAAACAAAATTGTATCTGTTTTTAGAAGAAACTGTCTTCCTTGTTAGAGGTTTCTCAGCATTTGTTGGCACATAATATGTTCTCCCGTCTCACCTTCTGTCAAGAACTGTGGAAAGCCCAGGTAAATTTGAAGTTCTTCCACTTGGGATTTTTTTAAAGCAGTGCTCTGTCGGTTTGGGTCTATGAGTTTTCTTAGGAATTTGGCCAAATAGCTCACTAATTAAAGAGCTTGAAAGAAGGGTTCATCAGGTCCTCCTGAGAGTGGAAGAGTGCTTCAGTATTGTATGTCAGTTTCTACCCATCATTAGTCGTATTTATTAGCATAGGGTACATAACTGCCTGTAATCCCGGCATTTGAAAGATACAGACAGGAGGATCTCTGAGTTCAAAGCCAGCCTGGTCTACTTAGAGAGTTCCAGGACATCCAGAGCCCCATAGTGAGACCCTGTATCCCACCAAAAAGATAGAACATAACATATCAGAAGCATGATCCTCTGACTTCTTGGGTATACTATTAGGAAGGCTCTTCCAGAGAACATATACTTTTAAAACTATGGTAATAAGAGCTAGAAATGTAGCTCAGATGATAGGGTGCTTATCTAGCATTCATGAGGCACTGGATTAGACCCCCAGCTCCTCATACACTGGGCATAGTGGTGCACACCTATCATCCTAGCGCTTGGGAGTTAGAGCCAGAGGATCAGGAGTTTGAGGTCATCCTTGGCAGCATAGTAAGTTCCAGACCAGCCTGGACTAAATGAGACCCTATTTCAAAAAAAGAGACAAAATAAATTATACTAGTAAGCTCTATTTGAAACATTAAATTTTTTTTTAATCTTTATTGTGCATGTATGTATGTATGAGTATGCTCTCGAGCCATGGCATGTGAGTAGAGATCAGATGACAATTTCCAGGTAGTAATTTAGAATGGATAGGGCACAGTGTGCAATGATGTATTGGAGACTACTGGGAGGAGGTCAGAGCTGTCCTAGATGGCAGAGGAAAAGCCATGCAAGACAATAAGGGATGTGAATGCTGTGCAAATGGGAACCTGTGACATGGGCCCTTTAGGCCATGCTGTGATACTGTTTTTTTTGTTTTTTTTTTTTCCCCCAGTGGGCATAGGAGCATAACCTGAGCTGAACATTCTGTAGGGAGATGCACATGTTAGGATAATGTTGTTGTGTTTTTCAGAACTCTTTGTTGCTTGAAGCTGTGTGGTGTCTTCACACGCACAACGTTGTGAGCCTACAAGAGCTGCTGCAAAGGTAAGTTTGTTGTGAGATGTTTAAGCAAACTGTGTAAAGATGTGTTGCTGTTCCACCTTGCCTGCCTAAGGCACCTGGTTGGTTTAATAAAGAGCCGAATGGCCAATACCTAAGCAGGAAAGATGGGCGGGGCTTCTGGTGAGAGAGGGGAACTCAGGGTTAGATTCTACTTGTGCAGGATTCACCAGTGGGACACATAGGAATTCAGATGTACATTATGGAGGAGAGGTAACAAGCCACGTGACAGAACATAGATGAATATAAATGAGTTAATTTAAGTTAGAAGAGCTAGCTGGGAATGCGACTGAGCTAAGGCCAAGATTTCACGATTAATAAGAAGTCTCCATGTCATTATTTGGGGCTGGCAGTCCCCAAAGAAAGTCCGACAACAGTAGTTCACTAGTCATTCTACATTGCTTAATATCACGTGTTTTTTTTTTTTTTTTTTTATTAAATAGCTGTATTTTTAAGTTGTTTTAAAAATTAAAAAAAAAAAATTACTGTCAGGTGGGAGGTGCATGTGCCATGGCGTGTGAGTGGAGGTCAAAGGAGGAGGAGTCAGTTTCTCCTTCCACCATGTGGGGGAGGGGTGGGGGAGGGACATCAAATTTTAGTGGTAAGTGCCTTCACTGGCTAAGCCGACTAGCCTGATTACATGTTCTTTTTGTTTTGTTTTGTTTTTAATTTATATTTTTTATGTATGAGCACTCTGTGTGTATACCTACATGCCAGAAGAGGGCATCAGATCCTATTATAGATGGTTGTGAGCCACCATGTGATTATTGGGAATTGAACTTGGGACCCCTAGAAAGGCAGCCCGTGCTCTTAACCACTGCGCCATCTCTCCAGCCCCTGATATGACCTTTTGTTAAGAGAATGTGTTGGGATTAAATTGTACTTATGCATGCTTTCTTTGTACATGCCTTGTGATGATGATTTTTGTGTATATTTGTAAATGTACATGCTTGTATGTGCATATGTATACACATGCTTGTAGAGGCCAAAGGTCAATGTTGGGTGCCTTCCACAGTCACCCTTCACTTTACTCTTTGACCCAGGGTCTCACTGAACTGGGAGCTTGTCAACTTGGCTAGACCTGCTGGTCAGTAAGCCCCAGGGATCTTGTCTGTCCCCCCAGCGCTGGGCACAGGGGGCAAGTCACCGACTGAGCCATTTCCTCATCCCTTCTCATGATGATGATTAAAAACAAACTATGAAAAAAGACCGCTTGGGAGGCGGGGGCAAGTGGATCTCTGTGAGTTCAAGGCCAGCCTGCACTACATAGTTTTAGGATAGCCAAGGCTACATAGACTGTCTGAAAACAAAATAAAAAGCAAACAACAGTAACAAAAACTGAAAAGAAGATGGATGGCTGTAGAGTGTGTGCACTGAGTGCACAAATCCCTGAGTGCAGCCCCAGTATTTCACAGCCCAGGCGTTATGCACAGTCCTATAATCCCAGCACTTGGGAGGGAAAGAGAATCAAAAGTTCAAGGTCCAGGCCGGAGAGATAGCTCAGGGGTTAAGAGCACTTATTGCTCTTGCAGAGGACCCGGCATCCACATGGTAGCTCATAACCATTTGTATCTCCCGTTCCAGGAGATCTGACACCTTCTGACTTCTGCAGGCACACCATGCACGTGGTATATAGATATACAAAACACTCATAAAAAGTTTTTTTAATTAAATTTAAAAATACATATAAAGTCATTGGAAACAAACAACTTAAGGTTACTCTCAGTTACACACCAAGATCAAGACCGACCCTGGGCTATAATGAGACCTTGTCTCAGAAAACAAAACAAAAAAGTTAACTAACTAAAAGAGATGTCCAGGTAAACGTGGTTGATATATATAATATTTATTCCTTTCTGAAATTACTTTAGGAGCCAGACTTTATTAAATTGTGTGAGGGTGCGAATGTGCCAAAGCACTTGTGTGGAACTCAGGGGACAGCTTATAGGAGTCAGCTCTCACCATGTGGCTCCCCAGGATTGAACTCAGGTTGTCAGGCTTGGTGGCAAGTATCTTTTCCTTACTTGCCAACCCAGAAAAGGAACTTTTATAACAAGACATAACCTGATAAAGATGGAATAGCACAGAAGAAGACAAGTTCAGAAATTTGGAAGAGGGAAGCAGATGGACCAGCAGTAAGATATTTAGCAAACTTGAAGATCTATCCTGAGCCAGCAGCGTGGATGAAAGACAGCCATCTAGTCTATTTGATTTGTTCAGAAAGGCACAAGTATTGGGAGCATGTATACCTTAGGAGGTCGGGTGAAAAAGTCAGAAAGGCCTGGTTACAAGGCCACTGAAGTGTTTGGAACCTCACCCCTCTACTCCATCAGAGGGCTGGAGACCAGCTCCCACACTTATTTACCCCCAGGGACTCTAAGGAGTGAGGGATAAGAGACTTAGACATATAGAGGGGAGAGAAACCGATAGAAACACAGGAGAGCCTCAGGTGGGCTTGGGTCCTTATCCACTGGCCCAGAACTTTATTCCAAAGGGCTTTTTATAACAATGCCAAGGGGCGGGGCAGAAGACCTCCCCCTGCTAGATACAGCTAAGTGTAGACCCTTCCAAACACCTGGTACCCAGGCCCGTGGCCCAATCATCCTCTTATGCGCTCCTGCTGGGTAAAGCCACTAGGAAACCTCGGTGGGCTCCAACAGCCTACCATGACCAAAGCCCCAGAGTCAATTCCTAGCACCACCAGATGTAGTGGCATACACCCATAATCCCGGCACTGGGAGTTTGAAGCAGAAAGATCATAGTTCAAGGCTAAGCTTAGCTACAGAGTGTGTAGTCTGGGCTGTATAAGATCCTGTTTCAAAAAGAAAGGGAATAGAACAAAAACAGGTACCCAGAATTTCTGAAATAGAACAAAGTGCAGGTCACAACATTAGTTAGAATAAATTTAAAAGGGTTGAAGTCATTGAAAATAGTTTTTCTACTCACAAAGCAATTTTGTTGTTGGGTTTTTTTGGGGGGAGGTGGGGAGGCAGGAGTTGAACCTGTTAGTAATTATTTCATTATTACTGAGCTACTTTTTAATTTTATTTTTTAAAGGCTTATTTATTTTTCTGTGTATATGTGTGTGCTTGCGTGTATGTATGCAGTGCCAGAAGAGGGTATCAGATCTTGAAACTGGAGTTACAGGTGACTGTGAGCTGGAGTGAGGGTGCTGGGAATTGAACCCCGGTCCTCTAGAAGAGCAGTCTATGCTCTTAACCTCTGAGCCATCTCTCCAGCTCCCCCTAAATGTTTTTCAATGATAGCGTTTCACTCTGCAGCCCTGGCTGTCCTGGAACTGACAGTTTAGACTGGACTGGCCCCAAGCTCACAGAGATCCACTTCTCTCTGCCTCCGCAGTGATGGGATTAAGGGCGTGCGCCACCATGCCCGCTTATTAGAAACCTTTTAAAAATGGTGTTTTCCTTGAATTAGCAGCAGCCGGGCAGGTGCCCTGTCCCTGCCCGCTTTGGTCCTTGAGACAGGATTTCGCAGCCACTATCTCGTTCTTATCAGCCAACGTTTCCAACTTCGGTTCTTTGTGTCCTCAGCCACCCTGACACGCAGGCCGTGACCACGTGGCTCTTCAGGAACCTCTGCATTCTGTGTGAGCAGACGGAAGCATCCTGCCCATCCTCTGACACTACTCAAGCCATGCTTTCCGGTATGTTCATAGCAGGCGGGGTCCTGGGCACAGTTACTCGTTTTGACCCTGGGGAGCAGAGCAGCCTCTCCATTCCTGTGGGCCTAGGGCCTGGCATGAAATGAACTCACCAGGTCTACCGTGGGCTTCTGTTTTCTTGAGTGGCAGGAGTTGGATGTTCTCTTGGGTAGTAGCCCCAGCTCCTTTTCCTGTCTAGACTGTACTGCCAGCGGTCCCAGAGACGTAACACCAACTCAAAAAGGAGAAGCGTGTGCTCTGTACAGGCAGCGTGTAGGTTTCTTTTCTCTTCTTTGTCTTTTGAGACAGGGTCTTACTGTGTAGCTCTAGCTGGCCTGGAACTTGTCATGTAGAACAGGCTGGACTCAAACTCAGGCATCTGCCTGCCTTTGCCGCTTGAATGCCTGGATTAAAGGGGTGTTCCTCCACACTTGCTCTTCTCTTGTTTTTTGAGAAGGGTCTTACTCTGTGACCCAGGCTGACCTCTCATATTCACAGCAATCCTGCCTCAGCTCTCCCCCCATCCCCTGCCCCCCAAAAAAGCTGGGCTTATAGGCATTTAACCATCATGTCTGGCAAGTTTATATGTTTCTTTGTTTGCCAAGGATACTTTTCCAGTGTTATAAACTGCTTATATTTCCTGTAATCTGCCCTAGATAGGTAAAGTTTAATCAAATATAAGACAGAAAACCTCAATTTCAGGCTTCCTTATTCTGATCTTTAAAATTATGGATCAGCCAGGTATGGTGGCTCATTCATTTAGTCCCAGCACTCCAGAAGCAGAGGCAGGCAGATCTTTATGAGTTCAAAGCCAGCCTAGTGCATATAGGGAGCTTCAGGCCAGCCAAGGCTACTTAGCGAGACTCTATCTCAGCCCCACCCCAAATATAAAATTATGAATCAGTTTGTTTTTCTCATTCCTCAGAATGTGATGCTTCTGTGGGATAGTGGTTTAGAGTTTAATCACAGCTACCCCGATTGGATTGGTAGGACTGAGATTGAAGGTGATATAGACAATTTAGCTTCAAAACTCCAGTCTCAAAGCAAAAAAAAAAAAAAAAAAAAAAGCATGTCCTTTTTCAAGTCCTTGACTTAATGGTGGACAGATAGACTGGCCTGAAACTCACAGTCCTGGGCTGGAGGAGGGCTCAGTGGTTAAGAACTGTTCTTCCAGAGAACCTGGGTTTGATTCCCAGCCCCCATATGGCAGTTCACGACCATCAGTAAGTCCAATCCAGGGTACCCAACACCCTCCTCTTCTGGCCTCTGTGGGCATTGAACTCACCTGGTGTACCTCTGTCGGTGTAGGCAAAACCCTGAAACACATAAAATAGAAATGAAATCTTAGAAAAGAAGTCCTTATCATAAACTTGACTCTGAGTAGTTGGATAAATGCTTGGCCTCAGTCACGTGGACAGTGGCAGCCGTAGGAGTTCACCCGGGGCTCGCTGCTCTACTTGAGAGCAGTTTCCTGATCTGCACACATGACTCCCTGGAGGTGGCTTGTCTCTGAGTCATTGCTGTTTGGAGACCATAATGCTTATAAATTACTGTGAGTTTTTTTTTTTTTCTTTCTCAGGTTTTGTGCAACTATTAGTTTCAAGGGGCTTTCAGGAAAGCTCGGATCCAAGACCTGTGGAGCCTGAAAAGATGCCTCAGGTAGGAGGAAAAATTAGAAAGGAGAATTAGGCTTTTTCTGGGGGGTGGGGGAGTTGTTTTTTCAAGACAGGGTTTCTCTGCATAGCCTGGCTGTCTTTGAACTCTCTATGTCCAGGCTGGCCTCAAACTCAGTGATCCTTCTGTCTGGGCTCAAAGACTGTACCACCACACCCACCTTAATCTTGAACTTCTGATCTTCCTGATTTCACTTACCAATGTGTTTGGACGGATTATAACTTCACCACCACTCAATTTTATGATGCGCTAGGGACCAAATCAAGGGCTTTCCTCTCTGTAAAGTTAATCTGCCTATCTGCCTGCTTACCTTCATCTCTCTCTCTCTCTCTCTCTCTCTCTCTCTCTCTCTCTCTCTCTCTCACACACACACACACACACACACACACACACACACTCATGAGCAGAACTTACCTGGATTTATTAAGGAAATGAGAAAGACCTCCCAAGAGTGGGAGGGTACCAAGGGAAGAATACCTTAACAGGCAGTTTCTTATTTTGCTTCAACATAACAAGACATTCTCTTGTGTATTGACAGCATGTGAGTGCTTGAGAATTACTGAGGGAATTTATGTTCTGTTGGCAGGTTGCTGCAGATGTCCTGCAGAGAATGCTGACTTGTAAGTGGCTTGCGCCGAGCCCCAGACTGTAAATGACTAGTTTGTTTACTAACTACTCTAGCAGGTTGCAGTCTTTACATTTGAAGCAACCCACCTCTGCTTCACTGCCTCTGGAGGCCCTGTTTATGGCGTATGTGTGGTGTGTGCTCACTTCTTTCTTTTGCTCTGGCTCTCAGTTCCTCCTCAGGACTCCACATTTAATTTATTTTTTAAATATTTGTTTGTTTACTTACTTATTTTGAGGCAGGGTCTGACTTGAACTCACAGAGATCAATCTGCATCTGCCTCCTGAGTGCTGGGATTAAAGGCATGTACCACCACGCCCTGCTAACTTTTTAAATTATTATTCTTATTATTTTTACTTTTTTTATATATGGGTATTTTGCCTGCACACATCTCTAAGCAGCATGTGTTCCCAGGGCTCACAGAGGACAGAGCAGGGTGTTGCTTCCTCTGAAGTAGAGTTACCGGACAGTTATTAGCTGCCATGTGGGTGCTGGGATTTGAACCTGGGTTCTCTGAAGAGCAGCCAGTGCTCTTAACTGCTGAGCCATCTTCTCAACCCCCACATTTGATTTCTTGAGCCGTGGCTGGGATGTAGCCCAGTGGCAGAACACTGACCTAGTGTGTTCAATCCCTAGCACCACAAAGACTCCAGAGCTGTCACGTGTCACCAGCTCAGCATTTACCATCTGGGTGTTCTCCTTCACTTGAAAGCTTGCAGATCCCAGTGTCTGATGGCGCTTAGATGCCTTGGTGGACCTGCTGTCATCCTAGGAGATTCTGGACCTTCAGAGGCCTATGACAGAAATGGGTGTGTTGTCACCTTGGAGTGACACAGGACAGGCCATTCGTGGGGCTGATCCTTGGTCTCTGTCCTGTGTTCTGTTATCAGTTGCACTTGATACTCTGGATGCTGATCCAAAGGTGACGTCGGCTTCCCAGACAGTGAGGGGCTGGTACGTCTGTGAAGCCTGCTGCTCATGTGAAATGTGGTCTTACTTTGCTGGGAAGCATGGCCACTTAAATACTTCGATGGTAGCAGTAGCCACCTGGGTTCTGTCTGCTGTTCGGTGACTTTGGGGAAGATTCTTGCTAAAGCATGGGAGGTCTGTCCAACCTTCTCTGAGATGGGGCGAGAGATTCCTTCTTATTGTAGGATCCTGTTCAGCCTGCAGATTTCTGGGGCGTGGGGTCCTTCAGCCCCTTTTCTGTCATTTGCCCGGTGTGACCTCCCTCCCTTGTGTCTATCTTCAGCTTTGGTATGCAGCTCCAACCTTCCTAATCTGTCTCTAGACTCTTGCCTGCTTCTGGCCTCCTGACACCCTCCGAGAATTCACTTCTCTCTGCTTGAAACGACATAGCCCTGGATTCATTTGATACCTATGGCTTTGTGGCCTGGTGGAGAAAGAGCTTCCCAGTTTTCTCCTCGTGCACCCCCTTATGCTGTTTGTAGGTTTAGTGTCTACTCTGGACATGTATGCTGTGGTCCGATGGCAGTGGATTCTCTGAAGAGGTTCTTCAGTCACACTCTGACACAGATTCTGACTCACAAGGCAGTGCTGAAAGGTAGGTGCTGTGGCTGCAGTCCCCTGCCCAGTCTGGGGTCTCTTCCCCTATCCTTTTGGTGAACTCTGACAGAGATACTAGTGACCCTTAGGTGGATTTGAGGTCCTCTACAGGTGCCTGAGCTCTGATCCCTGTGGGTTAAATAGAGCACTTTGAGACCCCTTGAGATAATGACACTTTATCCCAGAGTCTGACATCCCTGTTGTCTGGAACCAAAATTCCTCTGATCCTCAGGGATGACCTCAGTTAACAAAAGGAAATGATAGTGTCAGCAATACTTGGGGGAAAAAAATTAGGACAAGATTGTCTTTTCACATTGAAGCTTTTAAAAAACAGGAGGTTTTGTTGTTTTTTTTTTTTTTTTTTTTTTAGTTCTCCAACTTTATTTGACATTCAGCAGCTTAGTTCTCATCCACATTGACTGTCTGTAGATTTTTGAATGTAGTAACAGGTACGTAAGTTACCAATGTGTAGAGCTTGTTTGGTGAGTCCTCATCCTCATTACGTTTTCTGGACAAACGTACACGGATACGGTATGGAACATTCCTTATTCCTTTGGCCCAGACGGCTTTATTGAGCCTGGTATCAGTGCGCACATCTGGAGTCCCCATCTCCTTCATGGCAAATTTCCGGATTTCTTTGAGTGCCCTAGGGGCACGCTTCTTGAAGCCCACTCCATGGATGCACTTGTGAATGTTGATGGTGTATTCTTGGGTCACCACCTCGTTGATGGCAGAACGGCCCTTCTTCTTCTTGCCACCCTTCTTTGCGGGAGCCATTCTGCCGGGCCCAAGTTGGAAAAGCTTGTTTTTGTTTCTTAATAAGCTCTGACTTGAAGTTTTGTTGTGTTTCCTCCGCAGTGTCCGACGCTATTCAAATGCAGAAAGAGTGGAGCTTTGCAAAGACTTGTCATCTGCTCACCACTCTGTACTGCAGGGTGAGTGTGGCTCCCATCCAGGCCTTGGGATTTAAGGTTATAGACCGGATCAGACTGACTCCTGTAGACACTGCCCGTGGGAGGAGGTTCAGGAGTCTCCAGCAGGACACAACTGTCCTCATCAGGATCAAGGGGCTGACCTTGTCCTTGGGCAGAGCTCTTCCTTCTCAGAATGGGAATTCTTCCAGCCAGTGCTGACCCCTGCAGGGAGGAGAAATATGGCAGCCACTGAGGCTCCTCACTGAGTCTGCACTTCTCTGGTGCTGGAGTGGATGGGCTAGAGAGAGCAGAGGGGCCGGTGCCTGTCTGGCAGTGGTTTACTTTGGTGTTGAAAGGCGCTGGGGCTGTTATTTCAGGTTTTTGTGACACTAGGTCCAGAGGAGTCAGTTGGCCGTTTGCAGGAAGTCCTGGAGTCCCAGGAGGTTAACTGGCAACATGTGCTGTCCTGTTTGTCTACACTGGTTGTCTGCTTTCCTGAGGCACAGCAACTGGTTAAAGGTATGTGTTCATGGGCGCCCCATGAGGCTTTGAGCACATGTATGTGTGACTTGCATGCTCATATCAGTTGAATCCCAAACAATAGAGGCTGAGCACATTAGTGATGCCCTTCACTCACTTAGAACTTCATAGAAACCTGTCTGTCTGTCTGTCATTTGATGTTAGTGCTACTTCTGTGAGTCTTAGTCAGTTTGTATCCAGCATGTGGTGACTGTTGCCATCTGAAGCTCGTGTTTGGGTGTGTACATCCTCCCAGCTCAGATACTCAATCACCAGCAAAGCTCGAATTTTGTGAGCGAGCTAAGCTGCCCTCACCTGCCTTCTGACTGTGTCATAATCTCACAGACTGGGTGGCCTGTTTGATGGCCCGTGCCTTTGAGAGCTACCACCTAGACAGCATGGTCACAGCATTCCTGATTGTGCGCCAGGCTACTCTGGAAGGCCCCTTTGTGTTCCCGTCCTATGCAGACTGGTTCAAGGTGAGTTACTGGGAAGTCGGTTATGACAAACTGATTTTCCAGAGGTCTGTGGGGAGGAACTGTTGGCACCCTCTGCTGTGTTCTCTGTGGTGAAGGGGGTCAGTTTGGCAAGCTTGGCCAAGACAGATCCTCACGTCTACTTCTAAAAGCTTTTTACTATGCTCTGCTCACAGCCCAGAGGCTCTGTGTCCTTGGGGGATCACCTCTGTGTCCTTGGGTGGAGTCTCCTTTTCTGAAATTTCCTAAGATGGGAAACTGTTCTGCAAGGGTAGAAGCAATGGCTGCTTCTTTGTGTCAAATGTACTGTGCCTCTTTTTCTCTGAAAGATCTGAGACGTGTGCCGCCTCCTCACATGACCCCCATTCCTCCCTCTTTTGTTTCGGCTGCGTCCCCATGTTTTGTCTGTACAGTGCCCCTGAGTCTGAGAGCCATCAGACTTACCTCAGGAGGACATGGAAAGTACAGATATCTTGGGTCATCCCAGGCCTGCTGAGTCTGTGTTCCCAAGGTAAAGTCTGGAGGGAGATCCTTAGCCAGCTGGTACAGGTTTAGGCCAGGGTGGTATGCGTGTGTGTGTGTGTGTGTGTGTGTGTGTGTGTGTGTGTGTGTGTGTGTATGTATGGTGTTAATATGTGTGAGTGAGTGCACATGTGTGTGCAGATGCTTTCCACCATGGGTTCCAACTCAGGTTGTCAAGTTTGCACAGCAAACACTTAGCTGCTGAGACATCTTACCAGCCTTAAAGTAACCATTTGTTTAATTATTATTTATTAATAGATAAGAATATTAATTATTATTATTTTGAGACAGGGTCTCTCTATTTAGCTTTGACTGGCCTGGCTCACTATGTAGATCAGACTGACCTCCACCTCTCAGAAATCTGCCTCTCTCTGCCTCCTGAGTGCTGGGATTAAAGGCATGTACCTGGGATTAAAGGTATGTACCACCATACCAGGCTTAAATTTTTTTTTTTTTTTTGTGTGTGTGTGGTGGGGGGCGACCTTTGCCATGGTGTGTGTGTGCATGGAGGTCAGAAGACAGCTTTTATTATGTCACTTCTCTCTTTCCACTATGGCTTCTGGGAACCAAACTCAGGTCCTCTGGAAGAGTGGCAAATGCCCCTAACTGCCGAGCCATCTCCTCAGCCCTCATTTTAACTTTTGATTTCATTTTTTTATGTATTTGAGTGTTTTGGTTGCATGTATGTCTATGTACCTATGTGTGCTTGGTACCCACGAGGCAAGAAGAAGGATTCGGAACTGGAGTTAAAGCTGGTTGTGAGCTGCCATGTGGGTTCTGAGAATCTAATCTGGATCCTCTAGAGGAGCAGCTAGTGCTCTTACCCTCTGAGCCATCCCTCCAGCCCCCTAAATTATATCTTGATAAGCTGATTTTAAAAGGTAAAATGAGGAGAGGGGACTGGAGAGATGGCTCAGAGGTTAAGAGCACTAGCTGCTCTTCCAGAGGTCCCGAGTTCAGTTCCCGGCAACCACATGGTGACTCACAGCCATCTGTAATGAGATCTGGTGCCCTCTTCTGGAGTGCAGGCATACATGCAGGCAGAACACTGTATACATAATAAATAAATAAATTTTAAAAAAAGATATAATTTAGGGCTGGGGAGATTGCTCAGTGGGTAAAACACCTGCTATGCAAACATGAGGACCCTGAGTTCAAATCCTCAGAACCTACCTAAAGTCAGAAACAGTAGCATGCATCTCTAGTCCAGCACCTTTACAGTAAGATGGGAGGCAGTGAGAAGATCCCCAGATGCTCACAGGGTAGCTAGCCCAGCATATGCAATAGTGATCAGCAAGAGAGACTGTCTCAAAGTAGAAGATGGCACCTATGAACAAAATATCTTTTAAAGATATAATTTATAAGCCAAGCATGGTGGCACACGCCTTTAATCCCAGCACTCAGGAGGCATAGGCAGGTAGATCTCTTAAGTTCAAGACCAGTATGGTCTCTATAGTGAGTTCCAGGCCAGCTAGGGATATATAGTGAGACCCTGTCTCAAAATAAAAGAAGAAAAGAAAACAGAAAAGGAAAAATAACTTACTTATTTTCACTTCAGTTTTATTTATTTTGGGCCGATAGGTACACATACGGCATAGCATACATGTGGCGGCCAAAGGACAGCTCATGGGATTCAGTTTTCTCCTGCCATGCGGGATCCAGGGATTGAACTTAGATCATCAAACTGAACCATTTCACTGGTTCATTAAGAAAAAGATATAATTTAAAATGGATCCAACTTACCTGTATGGTTGGTTGCATTTTAGTTGACTATATTTGTATGTTTAGTATTTGAATTCCAGTTTTAATATATTTGTGGTGTGTGTGTGTGTGTGTGTGTGTGTGTGTGTGTATGTGTCTGTCTGTGTATACATATATATGCGTATGTAAATGGTAGCCATGTGGAGGTCGGAGAACAGCTCCCTGGAGTCTGTTTACCACTCTTGAGGCCGTTAGACCTGAGAGAGAGGAGCCTAAAAATGAGGTGGAGTAAAGTCTTATGCAATAGCCAGCTTTATTCAGAGCATGAGAAAATGTATACCCTGAGGGTTAAGAAGAGTCTTCTGAGTAAAGTTCTCATGAGTTCAAGCTGTACATAATCACAAGGACAAGCTGCAAAACATGGACAAGGCAAAAACATGTTTTTCCGTAGAGGTATATAAGCAAATAACATAGCCAGTCGTAATGAATAATTTAAAGTCAACTCAGCCTTATCTGCTACACCTGGGGGGGGGAGAGCACATTCCAAGAACATAAGCGCTCAGATTCTCACACGAATCCATTCTTGGACTCAGTTCCAACACTTTCCTGCCACATTGTGTGATCTGAGACTTGAACTCAGGTTGTCAGGCCTGTGTACAAGTGCCCTTACCCAAGGGGCCATCTCACCCGTCTGTTGTTTTCTAAATTGGAGTCAACTATGTTGCTTGGCTCTTAATCCATATGTTTTTTTTTTTTTTTTTTTTTTTTGTTTTTT